>JARQOD010000003.1:608623591-608690895 GCA_033576555.1 Oophaga sylvatica | reverse complement strand
GTTCTTATCAGTGGCCACATAGCAGACTCCACCCCCCCCCAAAAACTACCAAACTTAACCCCCGGGTGTCCGGGGTACAGTTTTAAAGGGTTTTTTAATGCAGTTACAATTTTGGGAAACTCGGGGGGTTTTTTTAAAATCTTTTTACTCTTTTTTCCCAAAGATCCCTCGGGGAGCTTTTTGGGGTTCACTGTCCCCCCCCCTTCCCAAATTTTTTTTCTTCACTTCTATTAAACCGATTACCATTTCTGTTTGTATTTTTTTTATCAGGGAGGTTTAATTGAGGGAAAAGTTCTGCCCCAAAGGGGCCCCAAAAACCCCAATATTTTGTAAAAAATTATGGGGAGTGTTTTTTACCCTGGCAATTGGACCACCACCAGTCCGCTTTTCAGTATGTGAGTTTTTTTTGGGCCCCGACGGGCAGGAACCCTGGGGCAAAGTGACACTTTTCAGGAAGTGTGAAAAAATTTTTTCCTGAGAAAAACCCAGATTTTTTGGGGGGAAAAAAAATGCTTGGTTTTTGAAAAATTTTTTGCTTTTGTTTTTTACTGTTTTTTTTCCCAATTTTTTCTAGGTAAAAAATTTATAGGGGGGAAAAAAATGCTGAATTACGCAAAATTTAAATTTAAACCCTGTTGCTTTTTTTTCCCCGCGATTTTTTTTTTTTTTTTAAAAAAAAAAAAAAGGGCCCCCTTTGTGCACAAAAAATTGCAATTTTCTTTTAAAATTGGATCTTTATTATCTTTTTTCCCCTTTTTTTGCGCAAAAAAAAGAGCAAATAACCTGAACGTTGCACTTGCCTTATTGCTATTGTTGTTTTCTCAAGTATCTGACAGATTAAAAACTGGGGGAGGGGGGCCCTAAAAGTTTCAGTTCTGTTTTGGGAAAAATTTTGATTTTTTGGGGTCACGTCTCCTTCAGGGTGTCAGCCCCCTCACAGAAGAAAGAAAAATAGCGTCACCCCTTTTTTCCTTTTTCCAAAAAAGTTTAAAATGAACATTACTTATTTCGTCAGTGGAAAAGGGGATGCACCCCGTTTAATAAAAACCCCTTTACAATCCCTTTAAAAAAATGGTTTTAATAAAATAAAAGGGGAAAATTTCCCCGGGTTTTTAGGAAAGCCTTTACGGGCCCCTTCACGAATTAAAGCGGCTTATTGTTTTCCGCCCTGCCTTGGGAACCCGGGGGAAAATTTTCGACCTTCCCCCTTTGTTTGGTCTGAGAATAAGGGGAAAAGCTGCGGTGTTTTATACAATCATAGGAAATTCGGAAAAGCCCCAGAGGATTTTTTTCCCCCGCCTCGCCCCCGGGGGCCCAGTTTCACCAAGTTGCATGAGGCGTTAAAGCCATTTAACTCGTTTTTTCCCCCTTTTTCGAAAATTTTTTGGGTTTTGAAAAAAACTTTTCCCCCCGCATAAATTTTTCAGCGATACTAACACCCAACAGCCAAGCATTTGAGGGTAAGCGACCTTTTTTGGCTGCATTTGTTCACCCCTTTTTTCCTGATTATGTCAAGTTGCATCGCTTGCTACAACAAAACCCCCCCCTTTCTGCCCGTCCCCAAGAAAAAAAGGCAGTGTTTTTTGGGTTATCTCCAACATTTATTGTTCCCAAATTTTGACTGAAGAAAAAAGCTACTCCGCCAAAAAACAGTGAGAACCACTTCCAAATCCCGGGTCTGGTGTTAAAACCGGGGTGGTTCAAATTTTGCATGAGTTTGGAAGACCCCCGGGTATGCTGTTACCACAGAGGGGGCTGTAGGCCGCGCTGCCTCCCCATCACGCAGACAAGAAGCAGAATTCCCGGCTCTGCACTGCATGTTTTTTGGGCCCAAAAACAGGGGGGCTAATAAACACGGAGCCAGGGGGGTATTTGGATTGTCACGATTTTGGGGCTTAGGGGCCCCAAAAGAGGGTTTTTTTTTTTTACTGGGGAAAATTTCCCTTTTTAAAATGTAAAAATTTTTTAAAAACCCCCAGGGATTCGATAAAATTTCCCCATAAGGGGGCCCAAAATTTTAAAAAATCAAGGCGAAAAGGCCTGGGAAAAGTCCACGGGGCTTTTGGGGGGAACGCATTTGCGGATATGAAAAAAAGGCCGCTTCTTTTCTCCTTTTTAAAAAAACCTTTTTAATGAAAATTCCCCAAGTTCCAGGTCCAAAAAAAAATTCCCCCCCCAAAGAGTACTGAAGGAGATAAAAAGAAAAAATTTTTTAAAAACCCAAAATGCCATAATCTTTGAAAATTTTGGGGGAGAACCTAAGCCGGGGGAAGTTTGGGAAAAAGGGGAAAAAAAATTTTTGTTCCTATTTCAAAAAGGGGAAAAAGGGGGACCCAAGGAACTGGGGGGCCCCGGAGTTGCTTTTTTTACCGGGAAAAGATCTTTTAAAAAAAAATTTTTAAATAAAAATGTATGTTTTTTCCTGGATAAGAATAAAATTTTTTTAAAAACTTTTTCCGCTTGGGTTTGTAACTTAAAAGTCAGGGCAAAAAAAACTTAATTTCCTTTTTATGACAGAAACACTAAATGGTGGATCAGGGAAATGCTGTAGTTTTTGTATTTTTCCCCCTTCAGCAAAGTTTTTTTGACAAATTATTAACCAATCCTTTTTAAAAAAAGGGGGTTTTTAAAAGGGGGGGAAAGGGGAAAAAAAACCCCTTTTTAGGTTGTTTTTTTTAAATGGCTTAGTGATCAGCCCCAAATTTTTGGGGGTAATGGCTGTACACCCTTTTTGGGAATTTTCTAAAGGGGGGGGCCCCACAGGCTCTGTTTTGGGCCCTGTATTTTTAAAAAACCCTTAAAATTCAATGATTTAGGGAAGGAAATTGGGGGGTAAATTTGTTCAAATTTGCTGATTGAAAACAAAGGGGGGGGGGGTTTTGGCTAAAAACTAGGAAAAGGGTAGAGATTTTTTCAAAAATATAAATAAAGGGAAAAGCTTGGGCAGAAACAAAAAAATTTTTTTTTTAAACCCAGGGAAAAATGAAAAGTACTACATCGGGGAAAATAAAAATGAAAAAAGCATAAAAAAAAATGGGAAAAATGGGGAAAAAGAAAAGCAATGGGGAAAAAGGCTTTGGGTAAAACAAATTGATAAACAAAAGGGAACTTAAAAAAAACAGTGGGGATGCAGCGCAAAAAAAGGCAAATACAATTCTGGGGTTTTTTTAAAAGGGGAAAAATACCCCCCTTGATCACGTGAGGTCTTTTTTGGGGTCCTTTTTTCCTCTTTTTTCAGACCTCGGGGGAAATTTTCTGTGCCATTTTTGGGGCCCCCCACATTTTAAAAAAAAACATCAACAAAAAGGGAAAAAAAGTTCAGAGAAGGCCACCAGAAGGGTGAACCGGTCAAAAAAACCATTTTCCAATGAGGAATTTTTGGCGGAAAATTTGGGGAAATTTTTTTTAGTTAAAAAAAAAAGAAAAAACGGAGGAACTTAAAAAGCTGTCTACAAATATTCAAGGGCCCCCCACATTGTAGAAGGATCTTTTTTTTTTCCCCATTTGACAAAAAAAAGATAGAAGAATGGGATGAAACTGAATTTTGAGGAGAAAAAAATTAGTTTTTTAGAAAAAATTTTTTCCCCGTTAGGGTGTTTTCCCAAAGAGGGGGGAAAAGGGGGGGCCACAAGGGGGGGTAAATTTTTCCCTTTTTAAGGGGGAAATCTTCAAACAGGCTGGTTAGAAAAAATGTTTGGGATTATTTAGAAAAAACCTGCTTTGAGCGGGGGGGTTTGGCCAGATGGCCCAGGAGGCCCCCTTTTAAAAATTACCTTTTTTTTAAAATTTTTGGGGAAAAACCCCCAAAACTTCAGCATAAACATTTTGGAAAAGGGCCCCGACTCTAAAAGAACTCTGATGTTCTACAAAAAAATTTTCTGTCGGACCCCCCCGGGGCCTTTTTTTGACAAAAACCCAAAAAAGAAATTTGGGGCCTTTCAAAAAAAGGAAAATTTTTGGTTTTTAACCCCCCGGGAAGGCCCTTTAAAAAAGGGGGAAAAAGAATGGGCCCCAAGGGTTTTTTCTGGAAAAAGGTTTCCAAAAATTGTGTTTTTCCAAAAGGCTAGGGGGACCTTCCCAAAATTGGGGGGGTTTGGGAATTTTGGGGGGCCCCTTTTAAAGGGGGAAAAAAAACCCAAAAGGGCCCACCCTGGTAAAAAAAATTTTCCCCAAGGGGGTTTCCCGAAATTTCTCCCCTCCGGCCCCTTTTTTAAAGTGGGGGGGGGAATATGTTAAAAACCTTTTCCCCAACCCGCCCCAATTTCCCAAAAAGGTTTTAAAAGGGGTTTCCCCGGGGGGAAAAAAAATTCCTTTCCCCCAAAGGGCCCGGGTTCCCCATAAAACCTTTTTCATAATATAAATTTTGGTTTTAAAGAAATTTTTTGGTGGGGGTTGAAAAATTTCCCCCCGGGTTTCCAGAAAAGGCCCCTTTTTTTAAATGTTTTTCAAAAAAACCCCCTTTTCCCAAGAAAAAAAGTTTTGGTTTTAATTTTTAAAATTGGGGTTTTTTTTTGGGCCCCGGAAAAAATTTTAAAAACCCAAAGGGTTGGGCCCCTTTTTTCCCCTTTTCCCCTGTGTAAAAGGAAAAGGGTTTTTCCCGCTTGGTTTAAAATGAAAAACCCCCGTTTTAAAAAACCAAAATCCAAATTTTTTTTTTTTTAGAAAGGTTTAAAAAGGGGGACCTTTAAGGAAAATTGAAAAATTTTAAAAAAGCAGGGGACAACCCCCTCCGGGCCCCAACCCCTTTTTAAAACCAAATTGGGGTTTTAAATTAAACAAATTTTAAATTTTCATTTTTAAAAAATTTCCTGTTTATTTTTAATATTGGGGTTTTGGGGAAAAGGATTTTTTAAAAATTTTCCACTAGCAGTTTTCAAAAAAGTCTTTTTTTTTTCCCCAAATTTAAAATTTGGGATTTTTTAAAATTTTTGGCCTTAAAACCTATGATAAATTAGTTTTTTTTTTTTTTTTCGGGGAAAAACGATTTTTTGGGGTTTAAAAAATTGGGGAAGTCGGTTTCGATTTTTTGGTCCCTTTTGGGGGCAGGGAAAAAAGGGGGTTTGTAAAAAAACCCCGGGGGGCAAAACCCCTTTTTCGAATTTTTTGGGGGGTTTAAAAAATTTTAAGGGGCCCCCTTTTTAAAATTTTCCCTAGATAATTTTTGGAAAAACCGACTTTCCCCAAATTGCCCCTCAAGTGTTTTAAAAAAAAAAGCCCCCTTTTTAATTTTATGGGGCCAATAATGTTTTGGTTTTTTGTATTTTCAAAAATTGTTTTTTTTTTTTAAACCCCGGGGAAAAGCCAAACCCCCAAATTTTAAAAAATTTTTTTAAAATTTAAAAATTTTTTTTAAAATTTTCCCTTGGGGTTTTGAAAAAAATTTGGGGTTTTGGAAATTTTGGGGGTTCCCGGGAAAATATTTTCTTTTTCCCTTTAAAAACGGGCCAAATTTGGGTTTTAAAGGGGGGAATTGGGGCTAATTTTGCGGGGAAATTTGGGGGCAAATTTTGGGGGTTAAACTTTTTGGGGCTTACCTTTTGGGGGGGTTTTTAATTTTTCCCAAAAACAAAATTTTATTTTTTTTGGGGGATTTAGGGGTTTTTTTAGGAAAAATTCTAAAATTTTTAAAAGGGGGAAGGGGGGGAAAACCAAAGGGTAAAGGGGGCTTTTCTAAAAAATTTAAAAAAAGGGGGTTAAAACCTGAGGGGATTTGGGGGAACCAAAAAGGGAAGGGGGCTTTTTTTAAAAAGGGGATCGAAAAATTTTTTCAAAAACTTGTTATTCAAAATTTGGGGGTAGTTTTTTAAAGGGGGGGGGGGGAAATTCCCCAAAGACAGGGGGGGGAAAAAAATTGGGGGTTTTTCGGGGGAAAGGGGGTTTTTTCCGGGAACCCCCTTGGGGGCTTTTGGGGGCTTGGGGGTACCTCTGGGGTGGAATTTTTTTAAAAAAATTTTACGGGGGGTTTTGGGGGAATTTTAAAAAGATCAAACCTTTTTTAATTGTTAATTTCCAAATTTGGGGGGTTTAAAGGGGATAAATTCTTTTCTACTGGGGTTCCAGACTTTAAAAAAAAGGGGCCTTGGGGGGTTTTCCCCCCCGGGGGGTTTGGGGTAAAAGGGGGGGGGGGGATTTTAATAAAAAAAAATTTTCCACCGGGAAGGGGATAGGGGGCCTTTTTTCGGGGGTTGTTTTTTTTTTGTTTTAAAAAATTAAAAATTTTAAAAAAGGGGGAAAATTTTTCCCTTTTAAATTTGGGGGGTAGGCCCAAAAATATGTTATTTCCCGGGGGTTTTTTTGGGGGTATTTTTCGGGGGGGTTAAAATTTTAAAAGGGGTTATGTTTTTTAAAAAGGGGGGTTTTTAAAAGGGATCAATTTAAAATTTTTTAAAAAAAGGGGGAAAGGGGGGAACTAAAAAGGGGGGGGGTTTAAAAGGGGCCTTTTTTCCCCGAAAAAGGGGGTTTTGGGGGGCATTTTCAAAAAAGGGAGATTTGTTGGATTAATTTGGGAAACCCCCTTTGGGGGCAACAAAAAGGGGGTCATTGGGGGTTTTACCCCTTTCGGAATTTTAAAAAAGGGGGAGGATGGGGCAAAATTTCTACATGAAGGGGGTCAGGGGGGGGCATATTTACCATAAAGGGATCATGAGGGGGAAAAATTTTCTCAAAAAGGGGGAATAAATGGGGGGGGCTTTTTTAAAAAAAAAGGGAATAGGGGGGGGCATATTTCTCATGAAGGGGTCATGATGGGGCTTTTTTAAATAAAAAAAAGGGGAAAATTTCATGTTTGGGCTTTTTCTCCCAAAAAGGGGAATCAGGGGGGGGGAAAAATTTTTCATGGGGGGCCCCCAGATGGGGCATATTTTGAAAAAAAAGGGGGGGTTCATGATGGGGCTTTTTTCTACTGAAGGGGATCTTTTTTTGGGGCATTTTCCCTACATGAAGGGATCTATGGGGGCATATTACTAAAAAAAGGGGGTTTCATGAGGGGGCTTTTTTAAAAGGGGAAGGGGCAGGAAGGGGCATATTACTAAAAAAAAGGGGGGACATGATGGGGCATATTTCTGCATGAAGGGGATCATGATGGGACATATTTCTACATGAAGGGGTAATGATGGGGCATATTACTACATGAAGGGGATCATGATGGGGCATATTTCTGCATGAAGGGGATCATGATGGGGCATATTTCTACATGAAGGGGATCATGATGGGGCATATTTCTGCTTGAAGGGGATATGATGGGGCATATTACTACATGAAGGGGATCATGAGTGGGACATATTTCTACATGAAGGGGATCATGATGGGGCATATTACTACATGAAGGGGATCATGATGGGGCATATTTCTGCATGAAGGGGATCATGATGGGGCATATTATCTACATAAGGGGATCATGATGGGGCATATTACTACATGAAGGGGATCATGATGGGGCATATTTACTACATGAAGGAGATCATGATGGGGCATATTACTACATGAAGGAGATCATGATGGGGCATATTACTACATGAAGGGGATCATGATGGGGCATATTACTACATGAAGGGGATCATGATGGGGCATATTTCTGCATGAAGGGGATCATGATGGGGGCATATTTCTACTGAAGGGGACATGATGGGGCATATTTCTGCATGAAGGGGATCATGATGGGGCATATTTCTACATGAAGGGGATCATGATGGGGCATATTTACTACATGAAGGAGATCATGATGGGCATATTACTACATGAAGGGGATCATGATGGGGCATATTACTACATGAAGGGGATCATGATGGGGCATTTTCTACATGAAGGGGATCATGATGGGGCATATTACTACATGAAGAGGATCATGATGGGACATATTTCTACATGAAGGGGATCATGATTTGGCATATTACTACATGAAGAGGATCATGATGGGGCATATTTCTGCATGAAGGGGATCATGATGGGGCATATTTCTACATGAAGGGGAATCATGATTTGGCATATTACTACATGAAGAGGATCATGATGGGCATATTTCTACATGAAGGTGATCATGATGGGGCATATTTCTTCATGAAGGGGATCATGATTTGGCATATTACTACATGAAGGGGGATCATGATGGGGCATATTTCTACATGAAGGTGATCATGATGGGCATATTTCTACATGAAGGGGATCATGATTTGGCATATTACTACATGAAGAGGATCATGATGGGGCTATTTCTGCATGAAGGGGATCATGATTTGGCATATTTCTGCTTGAAGGGGTCATGATGGGGCATATTACTACATGAAGGGGATCATGATGGGACATATTACTACAATGAAGGGGATCATGATGAGACATATTTCTACATGAAGGGGATCATGATGGGACTATTTCTACATGAAGGAGATCATGATGGGACATATTTCTTACATGAAGGGGATCATGATGGGGCATATTTCTACTTGAAGGGGATCATGATGGGGCAATTTCTACATGAAGGGAATCCAATGGGGCATATTTCTACAAGAAGGGGATCATGATGGGGCATTTGGCACTTCGTCATAAATAATTGGGTTTTAGGTTGCGTTTGGGTACTCGGTCTCAGAAATGTTCGCCATCACTTGGCTAGACAGAGGGGAGGGAGCAGCGCTGCCAGATTTCTTACTATATTATTTGGTGGGCAGATCAGAGCCTTGTGTAAAGGATTGCCAATAATTACCTACCTAACTTGGAGAGCCATGTGGCCCATGCTGTAGGGACAAATTGCTTGTTGGGTTTTTAACAAATAGATAACCTAATGTCTCAGGTTTGTTACCCCTGCTTCGTTTGGCTAGGTCAGTCTGGAGACAAAATTAAACAAGTGGTTCGTTTTGATGGCATCATAACTGAAATGCCACAATACTTATTTCCCAATGTTATTAAATCTCCTTCTACACAATTCTGGGTTTCACATAATGTCTCCTCGGTCAATGATCTATACGAATACAATGTCCTTTGAACAAATGCAAAGTCAATATAGTATCCCGAGGTCCCAATTTTTTCGCTATCTACAGCTTAGATCAGCAATTCAGTCAAACGTATGCAATATAAATTCGACCCTAACACTATCGTCCTTCCTTTAATAGGGATTCGTAGGTCACAGGGCCCCCATGGTCTCATTTCTGCTTTTTATACGCATATGTTGTCCGTGGTACCCATTCAATTTCATTGACAATAAGAGGGAATGGAAATCTCTCATCTCTGACATTCAAAATGAGGATTGGCAAGAGATTCTTGAATCTCCAACCAAGGTGTCTCCGTCGGCTAATAACAGGATGATTCAACTAAATATAGTACAGCAGCACGAGAAGGAATAACCTAAAAGTAATATAGGAAAGATGTGTTTCTTTGTACCGTGTTACCAGTAGATAGAAAAATATTTAGACTTGAGAGTCCTCAGTGGTTGATACCTGTTAATGGCTAACTGAAAAGATGTTACCATCTTTTCAGTTAGCCATTAACAGGTATAACCCACTGAGGACTCTCAAGTCTAAATATTTTTTCTAAAAGTAATAGAAATTCCAGAAAAAAATGGATGGGAATGGCTCCCACTCAATTTATGGAAAACTCTAAAAAAATAAATTAAGTTTGGGACTGATGTTCTTACACCTCTTATTTGGTATTGAACGAGCACACGGGTTCCTTCAAGGCCCTTACCCCTGGGACACCCCCTCGTCCTATGATAGCCCATGATTCTGCACTACAGAGATCGTGATACCATTTTAAGGCGAAAAGGGCCTGTCTATAAATTGGAGCAAAATATCCATTTTCCAGATTTTTCCCACAGTTTAATAGTTTAATTCAGAAAATTTACCAAAACCTTTGATAGTAGCATACTGGGTAAATCTTTTGACATTAGCCATAATGTCAGGTATAGTGATGAGCGAATGTGCTAGGTAAGGACTAATTAAGGGGTATTAGATTGCAGTGCTTAGGTAGGCAAGGGAGTGTATGTGCGTTTATACATATCACTGCAAGGCATACAGGCACTGTATGTGGGTATATAGATCTCAGTAGCAGGCAGGCATTGTATGTGGCATACTTCATTGCATACATCAATAGTAACAGTTATTAAGGTTGAAAGAAGACTTTAGGTCCATCTAGTTCAACCCACATCCTAATCCTAACCTGTCCTAAACATTGATCCAGGGAAGGCAAAAAAAAACCCAAGTGGCAAACAGTAAGTTCACATTGGGGAAAAAAATTCCTTCCCGACTCCACATTACGGCAATCAGATAGCTCCCTGGATCAACGCAGTATCTAGGAAATAGTGAATATAGCCTGTAATATTTTACTTTTCATCCAGTCCCTTCTTACATGTTAGTAGGGAATCACTCATTACAACATTAGACGGCAGAAGGTTCCATAGTCTACTGCTCTTACAGTAAAGAATCGCTCTGTGATTATGACTAAACCTTCTTTCCTCCAGATGTAGAGGAGGCCCCTCGTCCCCGTCACAGGTTAAGAGTAAAAAGATCATTAGAAAGGTCTTTGTACTGTCCCCTCATATATTTGTACATTGTAATAAGATCACCCCTAAGCCTTCGTTTTTCCAAAACTAAATAACCCCAAGTGTAATAACCTGTCCTGGTATTGCAGACCCCCAGTTCTCTAATAACCTGTCCTGGTATTGCAGCCCCCCCCAGTTCTCTAATAACCTGTCTTGGTATTGCAACCCCCAGTTCTCTAATAACCTTGGTCGCTCTTCTCTGCACCCGCTCCAGTTCAGCTATGTCTTTCTTATACACCGGACACCAGAACTGCACACAGTATTCTAAGTGTGGTCGCACCAGTGACTTGTATAGAGGTAACATTTTTGTTCTCCTCATGAGCATCTATGCCTCTTTTAGTGCATCCCATTATTTTATTTGCCTTTGCAGCAGCTGCCTGACATTGGCCATAAATGTGAGTTTGTCGTCCACCCATACACCCAGGTCTTTTTCAGTGACAGTTTTTGCCCAGTGTTTTACAATTAAGCACATAATTATACATCTTGTTTGTTCTACCCAAGTGCATGACCTTACATTTATCCCCCTTAAAGCTCATTTGCCATTTATCAGCCCAAGCTTCTAGTTTACATAAATCCTCCGTAATTAAAAATTATCCTCCTCTGTATTTATTACCCTGCAGAGTTTAGTGTGATCTGCAAATATTGAAATACTACTCAGTATGCCCCTACAAGGTCAAATTAATAAATATTTAAAGAGAAGCGGCCCCAATACTGACCCTGTGGTACCCCATGCTAAAAGTGACCCAGTCCCAGTGTGCTCTATTAATAACCACCCTTTGTTTCCTATCCATGAGCCAGTTCTTAACCCACTTACACATATTTTCCCCTATCCCATTGTTCTCATTTTATGTATCAGCCTTTTTGTGGCACCATATCAAAAGCTTTTGAGAAGTCCATGAACACCACGTTTCCCCTGCGGTTCCCTTGGTCCAGTCCCGGAACTTACCCCTTCATAAAAGCTTATCAGATTAGTCTGACAAGAACGGTCCCCGTAAAACCCATGCTGAACTGTGTCATGAGGTTATTCAGCTTCAGATACTCCAATATAGTATCCCTTAAAAAAACCCCCCAGGATTTTACCCACAGTAGATTTTTAAGCTCACTGGCCTATAATTTCCAGGTTCAGTTTTTGCCCCCTTTTTGAATATTGGCACCACATTTGCTATACGCCAGTCCTGTGGTACAGACCCTGTTATTATAGAATCTTTAAAGATTAAAAATAATGGTCTATCTATAACTGTACTTAATTCCTGCAGTACTCGGGGGTGTATCCCATCCGGGCCCGGGGATTTCTCTACTTTAGTGATTTTTAGACGCCGCCGTACTTCCTGCTGGGTTAAGCAGGTGACATTTTAATGGAGAAATTTTTTTTTTATCACTGATCATGTTATCTGTCATGGGATTTTCTTGTGTAAATACAGTTGAAAAAAAGTCATTTGCATATTGGCTTTTCTCATCCTCATTTCCCCCATTTCACCCAGACTATTTGTAAGGGACCAACACTATCATTTTTTAGTTTCTTGCTATTTATGTAGTTATAGAATATTTTGGGATTATTTTTACTTTCTCTGGCAATGAGTCTCTCTGCCTCAATCTTTGCTGTCTTGATTTGCTTTTTACAGAATTTATTCAGTCTTCTGTATTTATTTAATGCCTCTTCACTACCTACTTGCTTTAATTCCCTAAACGCTTTCTTTTTGTCCCTTATTGCGCCCCTTACAGCTCTATTTAGCCATTAGTGGTTTCCTCCTAATTCTAGCAAAGTTTATTCCCATAGGGTATATACTGTGCACAGGTCTATTCAGGATACTAATAAACGTCTCCCATTTTCTTTGTGTATTTTTATGTCTCAGGATAAACGTCCCAGTTTATTGCACCAAGATCATCTCTCATCGTTGGAAATTTGCCTTCCTGAAGTTTAGTGTCCTTGTAAAACCCTCGACTACACATCTTATTAACCCCTTCATGACCCAGCCTATTTTGACCTTAAAGACCTTGCCATTTTTGCAATTCTGACCAGTGTCCCTTTATGGGGGTAATAACTCAGGAACGCTTCAACGGGGTCCTAGCGATTCTGAGATTGTTTTTTCGTGACATATTGGGCTTCATGTTAGTGGTAAATTTAGGTCGATAATTTTTGCGTTTATTTGTGAAAAAAATGGAAATTTGGGGGGAAAATTTTGAAAATTTCATAATTTTGAATTTTTAATGTTAAACCAGAGAGTTATGTGACACAAAATAGTTAATAAATAACATTTCCACATGTCTACTTTACATCAGCACAATTTTGGGAACATTTTTTTTTTGTTAGGAAGTTATAAGGGTTAAAAGTTGACCAGCGATTTCTCAATTTTACAGCAAAATTTACAAAACCATTTTTTTTAGGGACCACCTCACATTTGAAGTCACTTTGAGGGGTCTATATGGCAGAAAATACCCAAAAGTGACACCATTATAAAAACTGCACCCCTCAAGGTACTCAAAACTACATTCAAGAAGATTATTAACCCTTCAGGTGCTTCACAGGAACTAAAGCAACGTGGAAGGAAAAAATGGACATTTTAATTATTCCAAAAAAATTTTCTTTTAGCATCAATTTTTTCATTTTTGCATGGGCAACAGGATAAAATAGATCCTAAAATTTGTTGGGCAATTTCTCCTGAGTACACAGGTACCTCATATGTGGTCATAAACCACTGTTTGGGCGCAGGGCAGGGCTCAGAAGGGAAGGAGCGCCATTTGACTTTTTGAATGGAAAATATGCTGGAATATTTAGCGGTTGCCATGTCGCATTTGGAGTCCCTGTGTGCCTAAACATTGGAGCTCCCCCACAAGTGACCCCATTTTGGAAACTAGACCCCTAAGGATCTTATCTAGATGCATAGTGAGCACTTTGAACCCCCAGGTGCTTCACAGAAGTTTATAACGCAGAGCCGTGAAAATAAAAATTCATTTTTTTTTCTCAAAAAATGATATTTTGGCCCACTATTTTTTATTTTCACAATGGTTACAGGAGAAATTGGACCCAAAAGTTGTTTGTCCAGTTTGTCCTGAGTACGCTAGTACCCCATATATGGGGGGGAACCACTGTTTGGGCACCGTCAGGGCTCGGAAGGGAAGTAGTGACGTTTGAAATGCCGACTTGATGGAATGGTCTGCGGCTCATGTTACGTTTGCAGAGCCCCTGATGTGCCTAAACAGTAGAAACTCCCACAAGTGACCCATTTTGAAACTAGACCCCAAAGAACTTATCTAGATGTGTGGTGAGAACCTTTAACCCCCAAGGCTACACAGAAGTTTATAACAGAGCCGATGAAAATAAAAAAATCTATTTTTTCCACAAAATGATCTTTTAAGTCCCCAATTTTTTATTTTCCAAGGGTAACAGGAGAAATTGGACCCCAAAAGTTGTTGTCAATTTGTCCTGGTACCTGTATCCCATATGTGGGGAGAAACACTGTTGGGCACCATGGGGCTCGGAAGGGAAGAAGTGAACGTTTTGAAATGCCGTACTTGATGGAATGGTCTGCGGGCGTCATGTTAGCGTTTGCAGAGCCCCTGATGTGCCTAAACAGTAGAAACTCCCCAAGTGACCCCATTTTGGAAACTAGACCCCGCAAGAACTTATCTAGATGTGTGGTGAGATTTTGAACCCCAAGGGCTACACAGAAGTTTATAACGCCCGGGCATGAAAATAAAAAAATCATATTTTTTCCACAAACATGATCTTTAGTCCCCAATTTTTTTATTTTCCCAAGGGTAACAGGATAAATTACACCCCAAAAGTTGTTGTCCAATTTGTCCTGAGCACGCTGATATCCCATATGTGGAGAAAACTACTGTATGGGCACACGTCGAGGCTCGGAAGGGAAGTAGTGACGTTTTGAAATGCCGACTTGATGGAATGGTCTGCTGGCGTCATGTTACATTTGCAGAGCCCATGATGTGTCTAAACAGTAGAAACCCCCGAAGTGACCCATTTTGGAAACTAGATCCCCAAGGAACTCCTCTAGATGTGTGGTAAGCACTTTGAATCTCCAAGTTCTTCACAGAAGTTTATAACGCAGAGCCGTGAAAATAAAAAATAATTTTTTTTCCACAAAAATAATTTTTTAGTCCCCAATTTTTTTTCTCAATGTTAACAGGAGAAATTAGACCCCCAAAGTTGTTGTGCAATTTTTCCCGAGTACGCTGATACCCCATATGTGGGGGTAAACCACTGTTTGGGCATACGTCGGGGCTTGGAATAAAGGGAGCACTGTTTGACTTTTTGAACACAAAATTTGCAGGAATCAATGTGGCGCCATGTCGCCTATGGAGACCCCCTGATGTGCCTAAATAGTGGAAACCCCTCAATTCTAACTCCAACCCTAACCTCAACACACCCCTAACCCCAACCCTAACCCCTACACACCCCTAACCCTAATACAAACCATAACCCTAACCCCAACACACCCCTAACCCTAATCCCAACTCTAACCATAAACCTAACCACAAGCCTAACCCTAATCCCTAACCCAAAACACCCCTAACACTTATCCTAACTCTAACCCTAACCACAAACCTAACCCAAATTCCTACCCTAACCCAAATTCCAACCCTAACCCAAATTCTAACCATAACCCTAATGCTAACCCTAGTTCTAACCCTAAGGCTGGGTTCATATTGCGTTTTACCAGCCCGTTCAACACGTAGCGTTGACCGGCTGGTAACGGTATAGCATAACGCGATCGCGTTATGCTATACCCGCTAGCGCAGATGAATCAGCAGATGATTCATCTGTGCTAGCGGTGACGGAGCCCAGACGCTGCAGCCCGTGTCCGAGGCTCCGTCACTGAATGACGGCACGTCGCGAACGCATGCCGCTTAACAGCATGCGTTGCGATGCGCACACAAATGGGGTGAATGGCAGCATTAACAGACTGCGTTACACCGCGTTATACCGCGGTGAAACGCAGTCCATCTAACGGACTGCCATAATGCAATATGAACCCAGCCTAACCTAACCCTGAGGCCCCGTGCACACGTTGCGGATTTTTCTAAAATGCGCAGGTAAAATGACCTGCATTTTACCTGCGTATTTAGCGCGGTTTTTCCCTGCAGTTTTACACCTATAATGGAATAGGTGTAAAACCGCTGCGGAATCCGCACAAAGAATTGACATGCTGCGGATTTAAAACCGCAGCAAATCCGCTGCGGATTCCCAGCAAAATCCGCTGCAGATCAGCAGCAAAATCCGCTGCGGATCAGCAGCAAAATCCGCTGCGGATCAGCAGCAAAATCCGCAGCGGATCCCCAGCAAAATCCGCTGCGGATCAGCAGCAAAATCCGCTGCGGATCAGCAGCAAAATCCGCTGCGGATCAGCAGCAAAATCCGCTGCGGATCCCCAGCAAAATCCGCTGCGGATCAGCAGCAAAATCCGCTGCGGATCCCCAGCAAAATCCACTGCGGATCCCCAGAAAAATCTGCAACGTGTACACAGGGCCTAATAGGAAAAAAAAAATCTTTATTTTTTATTTGTCCCTACCTATGATAAAGGGGGGGTTCATTTACTTTTTTTTATTTTGATCACTGTGACAGTTTATCACAGTGATCAAAATAAATTTTTGGACACTGGGGGGCGCACTGCGCATGCGCCCGCCATTTTCCAAGATGGCGGCACCCATGAAGAGGCCAGGGCGGATGCCGGGACGGATCCAGGGACATCGGTGGACCAGGAGAGGCGAGTAGGGGGGTCGGAAGGTTAGGGGGGATCGGAAGGTGGGGGCAGCGGAGGCCAGGAGGAGGGGAGCAGATAGTGACGGCGGTGAGCGATCACCGCCATCTTTCGGTGGCGGCGGCCGATCGCCGCCGTGACTCGATGTGGGGGGGGTCAGATCGCGGTCTCCAGCCATGGCAGATGCTATTGCAGCATCGGCCATGGCTGGATTGTAATATTTCACCAATTTTATTGGTGAAATATTACAGATTGCTCTGATTGGCTGTTTCACTTTTAACAGCCACAATCAGAGCGATTGTGGCCACGGGGGGGTTAAGCCAACCCCCCTGTCGTGAAGCACAAAGGGTCCTGTGCCTGCGGGTCGGGTGACCTTCCAGTGACCCCGGTCACCCGGCCCGCAGGAACGCGATCCTTTCATGACACAGGGTATGCGTCATAGGTCAGATTGGCACCGACTTTCATGACGCATATGCTGTGTCACAGGTCGGGAAGGGGTTAAAGGATACATGAAAGCTTATTAATTTGTGATAACTATTACCCCAACCCTTATATTTGATATGCGGTATGGCCTGTTGGTTAATATTAGGTCTAGCAGTGACCCCCAACCCTTAAATTTGATCTGCGGTCTGGCCTGTTGGTTAATATTAGGTCTAGCAGTGACCCCCAACCCTTAAATTTGATCTGCGGTCTGGCCTGTTGGTTAATATTAGGTCTGGCAGTGCCCCCCAACCCTTATATTTGATATGCAGTCTGGCCTGTTGGTTAATATTAGGTCTAGCAGTGACCCCCAACCCTTAAATTTGATCTGCGGTCTGGCCTGTTGGTTAATAGTAGGTCTAGCAGTGCCCCTTTTGTTGGGTCCTGAACTAGTTGTGAAAGGTAATTGTCTCTCATAGTTGTCAGAAACCTGTGACCTTTCCTGGAGCTGCAGGTTTCTGTTCCCCAATGTATTTCAGGGTAGTTGAAGTCCCCCATAATGATCTGACAAACATCTGCTCCTTGTTATGAAGGTGTTCATCCCTTCAATGTGGTTTGTTTCTCCTTTTTTTCAAAATATTTTTTTCTGAGTTTTTTTTTTTCAAAATGTTTTTTTTTTCTTCCGTTTCAAATAATTTTATTAAATTTTGTAAAATAACAATGCTTAAGAAATAAGGAAAAGGTTCAGAAAAAGGATAGGAAAGGAGAAGGGATGGGAAACAAAGGGAATAAAAATAGAGAACTCAAGTCTATTTAACAATACCTTACATATGCACAAGTAAGCAAGTTAGATTATCAAAGTTTATGCCATACACATGTGTTTGAAATCAAGTTAGCAGGAACAAACCACATCAAAATATAGTTAGATGTTGCAAAATTTGATATTCCAAATATTCCATTTTTTGTAACATCTATAAAAACAATCATTAACAATTGCGAATCTCTTTTCTATGGAACTATGATGATGAATCTTATCCAAAATTTCAGAAAACAATGGTGGTTCAGGTTTTTTCCACCAACCCGCTATCGTATTCTTAACTACCAAGAAGATATGAATTATAACGGATTTGACAGAAGGATCAACAGATTCCAAACCGAGAGACAGAAAAGCTCTTTGGGGAGTAATCTTAAAATTTTTATAAAAGGAATTAATATGAGATGACTCCCTATTCCAAAGGTCTTTAATCTTTGGGCAGCCCCAAAACAGATGGAAAAGGTTGCCTTGTTGACCACAATTTCTCCAACAAAAAGGTGAATGCTGCTGATTGATATGAGATAATCTAATGGGAGTGAAGGACCGCCTAGTCAAGATTTTGAAAAAAGATTCATGAAGAGCCATTGAGATGTTAGATGTTAGCTCTGATGGCGCTGTCCCATCTTTCACCTTCCATGACCATATTCAGATCAGACTCCCACCTCCTCATATATGCGTTTTTAGAACTATGTCGCCGTTGAAACGGTTATATAAATTTTTTAAATTCCACAAGTTTTTATTATTAACGTTGCACAGCAGTAATACCAACATTTCCAAATCTGTATTTTTGATGTTTAAGTTTCCAAACACAATCCTTTAGAATTATAAAGGGCACTAATTCAGATGATGGCAAATTATATTTAGACTAAAGGAGATAAATTCGTCCCCGTCATAGAGGTTCTCAACTCTTTTAATATCCGAACTAAACCAATCTTCCTACAAAGGAATATTATATACCATGGCCAATAAATGTAAAGGGAATTTCCCAAGTTGAACCCATCTGTTATACGATTTGGAGGGTTTTACGAAGGTTTTCCATGCAAGTATTATAGGTTTAAAGATCGGATGGAATGAAATCAATCTCGGATTATGAAATAAAAAATTAAAGAAATGTTCTCTCGCTAAAGTATAATTACCCGCTACATTTTCTAGGTCAATCCAAGCGGGTCGGGTAATATCATTAAACCAAAACCAGCTCTGCTTGACCAACAATGCCTGATAGTATGCAAATATATTAGGTAGGCCTGTACCCCCATTACATTTACTTTTGTACAATAGATCTCGCGAAACTCTCGCCCTTTTCCCTCTTGAAAGGAATTGACCAGATTTTGAATTTTATTAATGAGTTTGTGAGGGATAACCAAAGGCAAGGTCTTAAAAAGGTAGAGAATTTTCGGCAAAATAAACTGTCAGTATTTTCCCAAATAGAGAAAGATCTAGGCTGGCATGATAAGATGTATCAAGAGAGACAGTCCTGAGAAGATCATTTAACCCCTTAACGACCAAGCCATTTTGTAGGTTAAAGACCAGGCCAATTTTTACAATTCTGACCACTGTCTCTTTATGAGGTTATAACTCTGGAACGCTTCAACGGATCTTGGCGATTCTGAGATTGTTTTCTCGTGACATATTGTACTTCAGGATAGTGGTAAAATTTCTTCAATATAACTTGCGTTTATTTATGAAAAAAAACGGAAATATGGCAAAAATTTTGAAAATTTTGCAATTTTCAAACTTTTAATTTTTATGCCATTAAATCAGAGAGCTATGTCACAAAAAATAGTTAATAAATAACATTTCCCACATGTCTACTTTACATCAGCACAATTTTGGAAACAAAATTTTTTTTTGTTAGGAAGTTATAAGTGTTAAAAGTTGACCAGCGATTTCTCATTTTTCCAAAATTTACAAAACCATTTTTTTTTAGGGACCACCTCACATTTGAAGTGAATTTGAGGGTCAATATGACAGAAAATACCCAAATGTAACACCATTCTAAAAACTGCACCCCTCAAGGTGTTCAAAGCCACATTCAAGAAGTTTATTAAACCTTTAGGTGCTTCACAAGAATTGAAGCAATGTGGAAGGAAAAAATGAACATTTAACTTTTTTTCCCAAAATTTTTCTTTCGACACAATTTTTTAAATTTTGTCAAGGGTATCAGTAGAAAATGAACCACAATATTTGTTGTACAATTTCTCCTGAGTACACCGATACCCCATGTGTGGGGGAAAACCAATCTTTAGGCGCACGGCAGTGCTCAGAAGGGAAGGAGCATCATTTGAGATTTTGAATGTCAAATTGGCTGGAATCGAGAGCGGACACCATGTCACGTTTGGAGAGTCCTTGATGTACCTAAACAGTGGAAACCCCCCATAAGTGACCCCATTTTGGAAACTAGACCCCCCAAGGAACTAATCTAGATCTGTGGTGAGCACTTTGAACCCCAAGGGCTTCACAGAAGGTTATAACGTAGAGCCGTAAAATTTAAAAATCAAATCTTTTCCACAAAAATGATCTTTTCACCCCCAATTTTTATTTTTTAAAGGATAAAAGGATCCCAAAAGTTATTGTGCAATTTCTCCAGAGTACACCGATACCCCATGTGTGGGGGTAAACCACTATTTGGGCGCATGGCAGAGCTCGGAAGGGAAGCAGCGCCATTTGACTTTTTTGGCTGGAATTGAGATTGGACGCCATGTCGCATTTGGAGAGTCCCTGTGTGCCTAAACAGTGGAAACCCCCCACAAGTGACCCCATTTTGGAAATTAGACCCCCCCAAGGAACTTATCTAAATGTATTGTGAGAGCTTTGAACCCCCAAGGGCTTCACAGGTTATAACGTAGATCCGTAAAATTAAAAAATCATATTTTTTCCACAAAAATGATCTTTTCATCCCAATTTTTATTTTCCAAAGGATAAAAGGACCCCAAAAGTTATTGTGCAATTTGTCCTGAGTACGCCGATACCCCATATGTGGGGGTAAACCACTATTTGGGCGCATGGCAGAGCTCGGAAGGGAAGCAGCGCCATTTGACTTTTTTGGCTGGAATTGAGATTGGACCCCATGTTGCATTTGGAGAGTCCCTGTGTGCCTAAACAGTGTAAACCCCCCACAAGTGACCCCATTTTGGAAACTAGACCCCCCAAGGAACTTTATCTAGATGTGTGGTGAGCTTTGAACCCCCAAGGGCTTCACAGAAGGTTATAACGTAGAGCCGTAAAATTAAAAAATCATATCTTTTCCACAAAAATGATCTTTCCACCCCCAATTTTTTTTTTCCAAAGGGTAACAGGACCCCAAAAGTTATTGTGCAATTTGTCTTGAGTACGCTGATACCCCATATGTGGGGGTAAACCACTATTTTTGTCAGGGTTAAAATATATTTTTGTACTTATATATAATGTTTTTTGTACTTTTATATGTGATGCATTTAGATAGAGACCCATCTCTGGAGTACGTAACTGGATCCTGAATTCCAGGAAGATTGCATCAGCCAAAAGTTACATCATTCGGGAGCTGAGCTGAGCTGAAGGAACAGTGAAACCAATCCAGATGTTAGGATACTATACATTTCCATATATGGCTATACTGTTTCTCTTTAGGTGCCCCTCGCTCCACCCTGATATGTATACTATATAACTTTGTGCTTGTAATAATAAAGAGAGCTCTTGCTGAGAAAGCTACGTGCCAGAGCATGCTTTAAGATTGAACCAGCCTGATTTTCTGACTCTTTCTTATAACTGGTACCACATGCTCGTAATCTAATTCGAAGTGACTGAAGGACGAGTGGTTTGTCGATACGACCCCGACAATTGGCGCCTGGCAACGTGGGGCAGTGGATCGCCGCCCGTCCGCACCCGTCCTGAGGACTTTGCGGTGGTGCCCGCGGTGACTGAGTGCGAGGACTGATCACCCTCCATCGAACACGGTAAGTTGAGATCATATATTTTATATGTGTCCCACTTGCCTGTGTGCGTCAGTCATTGTTGGCTTTGCTGTACTGTCCAAATTGGGTCTGGATGGTGACCGGTTGAGTGGTGAGACCGAAGGCGATCCCACGCCACGAACCAGCAAGTGAGACCGAGTGACGTCGCATGTCTGCGCGTACTTGGGTGTAATGTATGTAGTACAGTTCATATAGCGTCTTGTGCTTGGGTGCGATGAAAACACAGGAGTCACAGGTTTGATATAGAAAAAGTCCTGTATTACTTCATACAAGTTGGCAGAAATAGTCACACAGTTTGCAGTCACAGAAACAGGAGACACAGCAGGCCAGAGTAATCCAAGCTCAGCAATCACTCTCCAATACAGATTCAGGATCTTCTTCTCTGTTACCGTAAGTCCATGCAAACGTGGGTCTTTCAAAGAGCAGGGTTCAGAGTCCACAAGTGCTTCAGAGTTCCTCAGTAGGAATAGCTGGAGTACAAGGTCCAAGGCTTACAGGAGTCAAGTCACAGGTTCACTGCAGGCTAGATTCTGAAGCACTGATTGCTCAGCTGTGGCTGCTTAAGAAGCAAAGGAGAGAATCAGGGCGGGAACATGCAAGCTGGAAACTCCATTTTGACTGAGGGCAAGATAGCTGCAGCAAGACAGAAAGTAAAATGGCTGACGAACAAACTGAGTTTCAGGAATATATACATAGAACCTTACATTACTCCCCCCTTAAGGACAACCTCCGGATGACCTCAGACCAGGCTTGTGTGGGTACCTCTGATGAAACTGACGGAGCAAGCGAGGAGCATTAACGTTATTGACCGGTTCCCATGAGTTGTCCTCCACTGGGTAGCCCTGCCATTTAATCAGATATTGTAACTGATTTCTATACAACCTGGAATCTAAAATCCTTTCCACCACAAATTCTTCCTGACCATCGACTAGCACTGGGTCAGGGCAAGGAGAGGAACGTCCAGGAAACGTATTGGGTGTCGCAGCCTTTAGTAGGGATACATGAAAGACAGGGTGGATTCTCATAGTTCTGGGCAGTTGAAGACGACAAGCAACGGCACTTATAATTTTACTGATTTTATAGGGTCCAATGTACTTATGTCCCAACTTAGACGATGGAATCCTTAACTTAAGATTTCTGGTTGACAGCCAGACCAAGTCTCCTACCTTGAAAGCTGGTGCAGGTTTACGAAATTTATCTGCTGCTTTCTTGTACCTTTCTTGAGCCGATTCCAGATTTTCCTTTAGAAGATCCATATTCTTCTGTAAAGACGTGATTCTTTCAGCCACTGCTGGTAAAGGCGTTTCTATGGGAAATCGTGGTAGAATGTTAGGATGATAACCTAGATTAGAGTAAAAAGGAGACTGTTTAGTGGAGGCACTCTGAGAGTTGTTATACGAGAACTCAGCTAATGGAAGTAGATCCACCCAATCATCCTGTAGGTGGCAGATAAAGCAGCGGAGATACTGCTCCAGGGTTTGATTGGTTCGTTCGGTCTGTCCATTAGTCTGGGGATGAAAAGCAGAAGAAAGGTTTACTTTAATGTCCAATGCTGCACAGAAATTTTGCCAAAACCTAGAAGTGAATTGCACCCCTCGATCCGAAATAACCTCATCCGGTACTCCATGTAAGCGAAACACATCTTTAATCATCAAATCTGATGTCTGTTTTGCAGTGGGTAAGCCGACACAAGGGATAAAATGAGCTGCCTTTGTTAGACGGTCAACCACCACTAGAATGGTGTTCTTCCCCTGAGAGGTTGGTAACTCCACAATGAAGTCCATAGAAATGGATCCCCACGGGCGGGACGGGGTGGGAAGAGGCTGTAACAGACCAGTTGGTGAGGAGCGAGGTGTTTTGCATCTTGCACAGACCTCACATGAAGTGACATAATTCAAAACATCCTTCCTGCAAGTGGGCCACCAAAAGAAACGAGAAAGAAATTCCTGTGTCTTTAGAATTCCTCTATGCCCAGCTATCTTGGAATCGTGAATGAGTTGCAATACTCTTAATCTGACTGTTTCAGGAATATACAGACGTTGTCCCTGAATCCACACACCATTCTTAAAGACAAGACTTACGTCCCTTGGGGGTTGTGCCAAAAAGGAATCCGCATGGTATGCTTCCTTGATGTCCTTAAGTAGGTCTTGATTATGAATTACTCCTAGGAATCTAGAGTCAGAAGAATAGTCTTAGGAGGAGTAATTGGACGTGTCTCTGCTGAGTAAATCCTAGAGAGTGCATCAGCCTTTCCATTGCGCGATCCTGGTCTATAAGAGATGATAAAATTAAATTGGTTTAAGAAAAGATTCCAGCGAGCCTGGCGAGGAGTCAGGCACTTAGCCGACCTGATAAACTCAAGGTTACGATGGTCTGTCAGGACGACTATTTGCTGTGCAGCTCCCTGAAGAAGGTGTCTCCATTCTTTGAAGGCGGCAATAATGGCCAACAACTCTCTATTGCCCACATCGTAGTTCCTCTCAGCCGAAGACAACTGCTGGGAAAAGAAGGCACAGGGATGCAAGACATTCTTCTCACCTGTTCTCTGAGAGAGTATAGCTCCAACGGCACAGTCTGAAGCATCCACCTCTATTATGAAGGCAAGCTCGGGGTTTGGATGTACTAGGATAGGTGCAGTGGTAAATTTATCTTTTAGATGGGAAAATGCTTCCTGGGCTTGGGGAGTCCAGGAAAACCTAGACTCTTTCCGGGTAAGTTGAGTGATAGGTGACACTACCTCAGAGAAATTTCTAATGAAACGTCATAGAAGTTGGCAAACCCGATGAAGCGCTGTACCTCCTTCACATTTCTAGGACTTGGCCAATCCTTGATGGCTTGGGTTTTGCTTCCATCCATACTAATTCCTTGTGTAGACAGTACATACCCCAGAAATTGAATTTCGGTCCTATGGAATTCACACTTTTCAAGTTTGATGTAAAGATGATTTTGTCTTAGACGTTCCAAGACCATTCTCACATGTCCATGATGTTCCTCTGTGGAGTTAGAAAAAATTAGAATATCATCCAAATAAATTACCACGAATGTATCTAGGAGATCCCTGAAGATGTCATTCACCAAGTGTTGGAAAGTGGCTGGGGCGGTACTCAGACCAAAAGGCATAACTAGATATTCAAAGTGTCCATAGCGTGACCTGAATGCAGTCTTCCATTCATCCCCAGGTCTAATACGGACTAAGTTATAGGCCCCACGAAGATCTAGTTTAGAAAAAATTTTGGCATGTCGCACTCCCTCCAATAACTCAGGGATTAAAGGCAATGGATAACGGTTTCTAATAGTAACCTTATTGAGTTCCCTATAGTCTACGCATGGTCTCAGAGATCCATCTTTCTTCTTTACAAAGAAGATGGGTGCACCTGCAGGAGATGAAGAGGGGCGTATGAAGCCCTTGGCTAGATTTTCATCTATGTAATCCTTTAAAGCCTTTAGCTCGGGCCCCGCCAGGGGTAGATCTTACCAAAAGGTATCTCTGCTCCAGGCAATAATTCAATTGGACAATCATATGGACGGTGAGGAGGAAGCTGGTCAGCGTTCTTCTTGTCACATAAATCCACATAGTCCTGGTATACAGCTGGTAGTTCAGGACTGACATGATTCCTTTAGGAACAGAGCAAGCTGAAACTTTTGGACTCATCTGTTTCTCTGGAAAGTGTAATTCCTTGGTCTCCCAGTTAATGGTAGGATTCTGAGCCTGCAGCCATGGTAGCCCTAGAATAATGGAAAGTGGGGAGAAGAGATAAGCATAAAGGACAGTTTCTCTTGATGATCTTTACCCATAAGAACCCTCAAAGGCTCTGTTTCCTGATCCACTGGTCCAGAGGTCAGCAGGGAGCCATCCACAGTTTCCATCTGTACTGGAGTAGCCTTCTTCACTGAACGTATTCCCTGTTTCAGAGCAAAGGAGACATCCATAAAATTTCCACTTGCCCCTGAGTCGATCATAGCAGAGCTAGACACCCAAGCTGAGTCAACCCAGAGTTTGATGGAAAGAAAGCAATGAGAATTGTTTTTCTTACAACTCAGCTGGGACACCGCTGAGGAAACTTGAAAAATGGCAGCGTTTACACAGTCAACGTCCTCAGAGGTAACGGAGTTTAAGTCCGAGAAATCAAGATCTGTTGCTGCAGATCTCTCTGGAGCCTGAGGCTCGGACCTGACAGATCCCCTCTCGCAACACTCACAATGAATGAGTGCTGCAGTAGTCTTACGAGAACGGCTGGGGCAGTTTATAATGAAGTGCCCTGACTTACCACAATAGAAACATAGATTCTCCTTAAAACGATGTTCCTTGCGTGCATCACTAACCCGTCGTTGTAAAGAGTCTACCTGCATGGGTTCAGGTTCAGGTTCCCGTGTAATCCTACTCAAAGGTTCCTTAGCTGGAGAGGAAGGTAGGAAAAGGTTAGTACGATTGCTTTCGAACCATCTCTCTTGCCTGCGTTCAGTCAGACGAGTATCAATACGGATGCAGTAGTTAATAAAGTCACCTAACGCAGTGGGAGGGTCGGCACGAGCAAGTTCATCCTTAATCAGTGGAGATAACCCCTTTCGAAAAATAGATTTTTTGGCGGAACTGTCCCAGGTGGTATCAAGGGCCCATCTCCTGAAATCCAAGGCATATTCAGCTACCGAGTGCTTACTTGGCGCAAAGCTAACATGGCTGCTTCAGCTGTTGCACCTCGATTGGGGTCATCAAACACCTGCCCCATGGCTGAAATAAAATCATCAAGGTGATTCAAACAATCATCCTCAGTCTCAATCAGAGGGTTTGCCCACATTAAAGCCTTGTTGGTAAGCAACATAATTATAGTAAGCACCTTAGATCGTTCAGTGGGAAATTGTGAAGCATGTGCAGAAAAAAAAAGATTGCATTGATTAATAAATCCCCTGAATTTCTCACGTTCAGCGCCAAAACGAAAAGGGGGCAACTTGGGAATCCCAGCACTCGGGGCTACGGCAGGAGCCTGGACTCGCCCCTCTAGAACCTCAATCCTGGCTCGCAAATCCTGGGTAGTCTGTCCAACCACTTGCAAATTGTGATTATTGAGGTCCTGTAGATTTGTAAAACGGGTCTTTATATTCTGCAAATCTGCAAGGATATTATCAGTCACTCCGCAAAGTTCCTTTATGCGGGCCTCCATTTTCCAGATCTTTTAAGACAGGATTACTGGAAGAAGAGGAGAGAAAAAAAAACAATAGTGTTCACCTGTGGCAACACTGCAGAGAGAAAAAAAAAATTAAGGGAACTGCTCACCTGGAATGGTTGTGAGAAGTCACAACCACTATCATCACAGAAAGTTTCAACCAGACATCTGATATCCAGAGTTACAGCAGACAAAAAAGAGAAAAGAAAGGAAAAAAAAAAAACAATAGTGTTTACCTGTGGTAATACTGCAAAAAGAAAAAACTTAAGGAATTGCTCACCTGGAATGGTTGTGAGAAGTCACAACCACTGTCATCACAGAAAGTACAACCGGACGTCTGATATCCACAGTACAGCAGACACAGCCTTCCAGACCCAGCAGACACTAACGTTTTGGCTTCAGAATCTTGTAATGTATGTAGTACAGTTCATATAGCGTCTTGTGCTTGGGTGCGATGAAAACACAGGAGTCACAGGTTTGATATAGAAAAGTCCTGTATTACTTCATACAAGTTGGCAGAAATAGTCACACAGTTTGCAGACACAGAAACAGGAGACACAGCAGGCCAGAGTAATCCAAGCTCAGCAATCACTCTCTAATACAGATTCAGGATCTTCTTCTCTGTTACCGTAAGTCCATGCAAACGTGGTCTTTCAAAGAGCAGGGTTCAGAGTCCACAAGTGCTTCAGAGTTCCTCAGTAGGAATAGCTGGAGTACAAGGTCCAAGGCTTACAGGAGTCAAGTCACAGGTTCACTGCAGGCTAGATTCTGAAGCACTGATTGCTCAGCTGTGGCTGCTTAAGAAGTAAAGGAGAGAATCAGGGCGGGAACATGCAAGCTGGAAACTCCATTTTGACTGAGGGCAAGATAGCTGCAGCAAGACAGAAAGTAAAATGGCTGACGAACAAACTGAGTTTCAGGAATATATACATAGAACCTTACACCTGCGTTCAGTCAGACGAGTATCAATACGGATGCAGTAGTTAATAAAGTCACCTAACGCAGTGGGAGGGTCGGCACGAGCAAGTTCATCCTTAATCAGTGGAGATAACCCTTTCGAAAAATAGATTTTTTGGCGGAACTGTCCCAGGTGGTATCAAGGGCCCATCTCCTGAAATCCAAGGCATATTCAGCTACCGAGTGCTTACCTTGGCGCAAAGCTAACATGGCTGCTTCAGCTGTTGCACCTCGATTGGGGTCATCAAACACCTGCCCCATGGCTGAAATAAAATCATCAAGGTGATTCAAACAATCATCCTCAGTCTCAATCAGAGGGTTTGCCCACATTAAAGCCTTGTTGGTAAGCAACATAATTATAGTAAGCACCTTAGATCGTTCAGTGGGAAATTGTGAAGCATGTGCAGAAAAAAAAAAGATTGCATTGATTAATAAATCCCCTGAATTTCTCACGTTCACCGCCAAAACGAAAAGGGGGCAACTTGGGAATCCCAGCACTCGGGGCTACGGCAGGAGCCTGGACTCGCCCCTCTAGAACCTCAATCCTGGCTCGCAAATCCTGGGTAGTCTGTCCAACCACTTGCAAATTGTGATTATTGAGGTCCTGTAGATTTGTAAAACGGGTCTTTATATTCTGCAAATCTGCAAGGATATTATCAGTCACTCCGCAAAGTTCCTTTATGCGGGCCTCCATTTTCCAGATCTTTTAAGACAGGATTACTGGAAGAAGAGGAGAGAAAAAAAAAACAATAGTGTTCACCTGTGGCAACACTGCAGAGAGAAAAAAAATTAAGGGAACTGCTCACCTGGAATGGTTGTGAGAAGTCACAACCACTATCATCACAGAAAGTTTCAACCAGACATCTGATATCCAGAGTTACAGCAGACAAAAAAGAGAAAAGAAAGGAAAAAAAAAAAACAATAGTGTTTACCTGTGGTTACACTGCAAAAAGAAAAAACTTAAGGGAATTGCTCACCTGGAATGGTTGTGAGAAGTCACAACCACTGTCATCACAGAAAGTACAACCGGACGTCTGATATCCACAGTACATCAGACACAGCCTTCCAGACCCAGCAGACACTAACGTTTTTTGGCTTCAGAATCTTGTAATGTATGTAGTACAGTTCATATAGCGTCTTGTGCTTGGGTGCGATGAAAACACAGGAGTCACAGGTTTGATATAGAAAAGTCCTGTATTACTTCATACAAGTTGGCAGAAATAGTCACACAGTTTGCAGACACAGAAACAGGAGACACAGCAGGCCAGAGTAATCCAAGCTCAGCAATCACTCTCCAATACAGATTCAGGATCTTCTTCTCTGTTATGGTAAGTCCATGCAAACGTGGGTCTTTCAAAGAGCAGGGTTCAGAGTCCACAAGTGCTTCAGAGTTCCTCAGTAGGAATAGCTGGAGTACAAGGTCCAAGGCTTACAGGAGTCAAGTCACAGATTCACTGCAGGCTAGATTCTGAAGCACTGATTGCTCAGCTGTGGCTGCTTAAGAAGCAAAGGAGAGAATCAGGGCGGGAACATGCAAGCTGGAAACTCCATTTTGACTGAGGGCAAGATAGCTGCAGCAAGACAGAAAGTAAAATGGCTGACGAACAAACTGAGTTTCAGGAATATATACATTGAACCTTACATTGGGTCAACACCACTTCCTCCTCCTCCGGTCACTGTACCTTTATGTAGATAATTGCCTCCCGTGACTGTTAGAATAAAGTTGGGACAAATTTTAGATTTTTGAAGTGTTGAGTGGGGTAAAAGACGCACATGATAGTCTAGTTAGTAACAGATTGATTAGGATTCTCTGTCTTATAAATGACAAATTGAGGAGGGCTCTTTGTCCAATACAGGGGAATCTCACAAGGAGACGTCCCGCTGTGAATATAGGAGTGTTACGGTGAGCTGGGCTGTAATGTCATCACCCACGGTTAGGGAAGGGATAGATTGATTAGGACTCTCTGTCTTGTCAGTGTGTTGAGGAGGGCTCCACGTTGACGGGTGGTGACCTGCCAGCGGCATCGGTGGTCTGAGTCGCGACAGACCATTGCACTTTGTTAAATCATGATGCGCATGTTTAGATCTGGGAAACCTCATAAGTTAGAGGGTGGTGCTGTGGGGGTCTGTGAGCTGGTTCAGTCACGGGAGGGAAAGAAGGCTGTTAAAAATGTGAGAAGTTTGTATAAGATGATGGGTTTGCCTACTACGGGCAGACTTCAGCCTTCAGCGTGGAAGGATTATGTAGCACAGAAGAAGGGAGAGTTATGTGATGAGAGACTTCTACATCAAGCACAGGCACATCTCAGAGTAGCAAATGATTTAAAAATTGAGGGCTGGAAGGAAGTAGATGGTGTGGGAGGTTCAGAAGGTGCTGAGCCTTTGTTCGGATATGTGAAATGCTCTGCATATGATCTTATTGATGTAACTAAAATGGCCGCCGCACCCCTCATGCCCGTCACGGTTCCAAGCCCTCAGCCACCGCCCTATAATGGCACCGATCTCAGAACAAAGGGAGGTTGGACTTGTCATGCGTGCGGTGAACAGAATCCGCCCTGGGCGGAGACCTGCCGTGTCTGTGGGGCGGGCCGCCCCTGGTGTAATGCCCAGCCCAATGCCCCTCCCATTCCCAACAGTGGGAAGCCCCCAGACAACGCCCTTCCCATTTCCTCCAGCAGCCATCTTGGGACACCCAGCAGCCATCTTGGTACACCCGGAAATGGCCAACACCCCATTTCTTCCGGCAGCCATCTTGAGACACCCAGGCACACCCAGTCAGGCCTATATCCCTTGCTGACACCCTCCGGGGCCTACTATCAGCCACCGCCTGCACCTGTGCAGGCCGCAGCTCCCAATATGGCACCAGATGTAACACCGTTGTTCCCTTTCACTCACCCCAATCCGGCCATAGCTGCAATGCATGAATCTTCAGCCTTCCAGACAGTGATCAGAAGCCGCCGCCGTGACATTACAGGATTCAATGAAGGGGAGGAGGATCAGGAAATAGGGGAAGGGTGGGCCCCTCAACAGCCATCACCACCCCCAGTGCCACCAGCACCTCCTCTCCCTTTATCTCTCCCCCCACCATCATTGTCAACCCCTGGCCCTAGGGCCCACTCCACCCCCTACTCCAGGGTTGAGGCAACTCCCTCTCTTTCACACATCCCCAGAGAGGATAGTCGCTCTGTAAGATTCATGGAAACCCCGATCAGGCCCCCAGCTCCCGGTGTACCCGAAAACTGGTATCCCTGCTACTCACAGAATTACACAGACCACAACGGGAATCCAGTGACATTGTCCATAGGGTACGGTGATATCCTGACACATCAGGTTGGCGCTATAGTTAGTCCTGCCAACTCAAACTGCTCCAACAAGGGGGGCCTGGCTCTGCTAATAGCCCAAGCTGGTGGTCCCATCGTCACTACAGAATGCATGGCTCATTTACACACTCATGGTCCCCTGCTACCTGGTCAGACTCTGACTACCCATGCAGGAGACCTTCCTGTTGATGTCATCATCCATGCAGTAGGTCCAGTCCATGATCCCCTAAACCCAGATGAGTCACGGGCCACCCTCCGGGCCACTATACATTCAGTACTCCATCATGCTGGCAGGTTAAGCGCAGGAGACATGCCCAGGCGCACCCTATCAATACCACTCATTTCCTCGGGTACCTATGGGTACCCTCTTGGCCCCTGCATGCAGGAACATGTCTCAGCCCTGAAGGATGGACTCCGTACCATAGACCATGAGCTGAATTCCGTCAGAATTGTCTGCCTCCGAAGCCCTGCTGTTCAGAAGGCAATGCCCATAGCTATCCAACTGATGACTCCGGCCATGCCTAATCTACCTCAGGGCCCTGGGTTGACTACACCCTTGATGCCCTCAACCCAAGCTGGGGGCCAATCAAGTCCATGTCAGACACCGGAAGCCCCTGTCAAAATCGTCCCTGGACCTCTGGGAGAAATCAGGTATCAGCCATTTACACCAACACAAATTGATTCCTTGGTCTCCAAGCTCCCGGATCCAGACAAGTATCCTATGGACTACGCACGGCGTATGGAACGAACCAGGAGTATCTATGGAGCCACCTGGGCCGACCTGTCTGGCATCACCTCCCTCAGAACGTTTGAGCCCTTCCTATCCACTATGGAAAAGGCTATGGATCCTACCAAGGTTGGGTCACTCACCACCTATGAATCAGGCATTGAATATTGCAAACAATTGACTTCCTGGGCCCAAGATAGACTGACTGACCAGACAGGGTCAGTACAAGATGTCCAGCAAGAGCCTGATGAGTCAGTAGAAAAATACTCTGCTCGCCTGCTTTTGCATTTTAAAGACCTGGGCTTTAATATGAATATCAAGACTCAGAAGAAACTTCTAGTGGAATCGTTCATTCAAGGTCTACAGGACAAATTGAGAGAGGAAGTGCTTAAAGTACGCCCTGACATTTTATCCTCCTCCTTTGATGATGCAGCAACTGTTGTCAAGGCCTTCCATAAATCATTGCAGAAACGGGAAAAAGAAGCAGCAGATGGGAAGGAGGACACCAAACCTAAAGTAAAGAGTAAACCAGTGCCGTCCATGGTCTACCAAGCTCAAGAAAATTACCCACCTCCCAATAATCAGTCAGGCATAAAATGGGTGCTAGTGGAAGGAAGTGGAGAGGTCCCCCACCCCCACCAAGAAGACAAGAACATGAGCGCGATAGAAGATCCAACCAACGAAACAGAAGACCAGCTCGTGACCCCGAAGGACGTGTGCTGTGCTGGGAGTGTGGCAGCCCAGATCATATCCTCAGAGACTGTCCACGCCGTGGGAATCACAGGAATGGTCCTGGCTCTAGAGACAGCTACGATAACAGACGTCAAGATTATAATGAGAGGCCACCCCCACGCTACTGACGGGGAGGCCAACCAGTGTCCACCTTCCCAGCTGCCCATCCATCTGCAGCTTGTGGGACAGTCACCTTACAGGTGGACAATCAACCCTTGAAGTTCTTAGTGGACACTGGGGCGGCCACTTCTGTCATCTCTTCTGCACACCTTCCTTCATCAGTATCTCTGTCTTCTGAAACCCTCACATGTGTTGGAGTAGGTCAACAGACTGCTTCCCCCCTCACTACCCCAGTGTCTGCAGGACCCTTCACCGGAGTATTGACCAAATTTCTGGTCTCTGAAACCTGCCCTGTCAACTTATTGGGTGCAGATCTCCTGGAAAGGATGAAGGCCACCATCACTTTTGGAGAACAAGGTATGGAACTCTGCTTACAAGACCCCAATTCCCAGCAAGGGGCAGAAGACAGATGTGTTCTAAAGGCCTTTCCTCTGATGATGATGACTGTACAACCTGAGACACCTGGAGCCACAGCAGAAACATACCCGTTTGGCTATCTGGATCCCTCTCAATTTCCTGACAGCCTGTGGTCAGAGGGACCCGAAGATGTTGGACTTTTATGGGTACCTCCAGTTAAGGTACATCTCAAGCCTGGATATAAATATCACGTTTGCCCCAGTACCCTCTCAAAGCCGCACAAGAATATAGCCTGGGTGCTCAAATTTCTTCTCTTCTGAAGTCTGGAGTTCTGATAAGATGTGTATCACCCTGTAACACACCTCTGTTCCCAGTCAAGAAGACCGCTCCAGGAGAACCTCCAAGATACCGGCTGGTACAGGACCTCAGAGCAGTGAATGCTGCCACCATCCTAGAGACTCCTGTGGTACCTAACCCAAACACTTTGTTGTCCAACGTACCTCCAACAGCCAACAATGTTCACTGTAATTGACTTGGCAAATGCCTTCTTCAGTGTGCCTCTGCACGAAGACTCCAGGTTTCTTTTTGCCTTCACTTTCCAAGGGGGACAGTTAACATGGACAAGAACCCCACAAGGAGGTCAGAATTCTCCTAACCAGTTCACACAATCAATGAAGACTGTTTTGGAGCCCTGGATACAGGAAAACCCTCAAGTAACTTTGTTACAGTATGTGGATGATCTACTGCTTTGTGGTACGGAAGAAACCATATTGCCTGCCTCAACATCATTGCTGCTGTTCCTCTGCTCAGCTAATTGTAAAGTGTCGAAGAACAAAGTTCAATGGTGTCAGATTAAGGTTGTCTTTCTTGGACATTGCATTTCACAAGGAGCCCGCCATCTTACTGAAGAAAGAAAGCAAGCAATAAGGGAAATCTCTTACCCTGAAACCTACTCTGCTATGCAGACCTTTCTTGGACTTATCACCTACTGCAGACAGTGGATTCCTGAAGCCTCCAGACTCATGCAACCATTGTATGATAGTCTCAAGAATGGAGGACCAGATTGGCGAAATGCCCCGGATCCAGATGTCTATGAACAGCAGAAACAGTGCTTCTACAAACTGAAGGAGAATGTCATCTCTGCTCCTGCCTTAGGCATCCCGGATTACACTCAACCCTTCCACCTCTTCGTGTCCGAATCCGGGGGACATGCATCTGGCGTTTTGGCTCAACACCATAATGACAAATACCGGCCTTTGGGCTATTACTCGGCACGTCTGGACCCAGTTGCAAGGACTTCACCCACGTGTCTCAAGGCGGTCCATGCTGCTCATACCCTTCTGGACAAGTCTGCTGATGTTGTCCTTGGACATGATCTGGTCATTCAAGCTGGCCATGACCTTTCTGCTGTCCTCCAACAGACTTCACCCAGACACCTTACTCATCAAAGGCACCTCAGACTCCAGTGTTCCCTGCTGTTACCTTCAAATGTCTCCTTCCAAAAGTGCACCACTATCAATCCTGCCACTTTGCTTCCACCTTCTGAGGGGGGAGAGGAAGATGAATATGCCAATATGCTACCCCATGACTGTTTGAAAATTTTGGAACAAGACACTTCTGCACCTGAAAATATGGTGTCCCGTCCGCTGGCTGACCCAAAATGGAGATTATGGACGGATGGCTCACGGTTTGCTGATGCTCAAGGCAAGTTCCACACAGGATATGCTGTTACAACGGAAACAGAGGTCCTTATGGCTGAAGCCCTACCACCTTCCATGTCTGCACAAGAAGCAGAACTTGTGGCCCTGATAGAGGCCTGTCATCTAGCCACTGGAACCACTGTCAATGTGTACACAGATTCAAGGTACGCACATGGAATTGCTAATGACTTTGGGCTCCTATGGAGAAATAGGGGATTCATCACAGCCGCTGGAACACCGGTGAAACATGCTCTCTGGATTAAAGCTTTGATTGAAGCCTTGAAAGAACCTACTCAGATCGCTGTCATTAAGGTCAGGGCTCATGGCAGAATAAGCTCAAGAGAAGCAAGAGGAAACCACCTGGCAGACCAAGCAGCCAAGGCAGCAGCAATGGAGAATGTGTCACCAAAGTGGCAGGAAAAACAGGAGAAGCAAGAAGACACGAGAAAATTTAAAGGAAATTCGCAGATGATGGCTATCACCAGAGCAATGGCCAAAGAGACCAACTCTGAAGCTATCCAGGAGTATCGAGAATCGTCCTTGGAAAGGCCAAGAGACAAGAAGAAAAGGAAGCCAACAACGTTGGAAGAATCCTCATTAGATGAAAATTCCAAACCCTTCGGACCACTTGAAGCCAAATTGTGGCAAGAACAGAAACAAACCTCCATTGAAGAAATAAAGCAATGGAAAGCAGCGGGAGCCCTGAGATCAGGAGCATCTCTCCCCTTTTACAGAGTGCATGGAAAAACTTGTCTGCCCAGGCGTATGTATCCAGCAGTGGCTGCGTGGGCGCATGGACCCACACACAGAGGAAAAAACCAAGCTCTGGCATGCATCAACAAGTTGTATTTTGCACCTGGAATCTCATCTGCCGTGGCTGCATACTCGAAGTCCTGCTCTGTTTGCGCCACCTGCAATCCAACGGCCACTGAACGAGTCCCCTTCCAGCATTTAGCCAAACCAGACTACCCTTGGCAAAGAATACAAGTCGACCATATCCAGATGCCAAAAGCAGGAAAATATGAATATGTCCTTGTGGCTGTGGACATGTTCTCTGCCTGGCCAGAAGCCTATCCGGTCACCAACATGACTGCCAAAACCACGGCCAAGAAACTGATCACCGAGATTGCCTGCAGATTTGGAATCCCTGAAGTAATAGAGTCAGATCAAGGCCCAGCCTTCACTGCAAGTGTCTACAGGGAGCTGTGGACCATGCTAGGAACAGACTTGGGCCTACACACTCCATACCATCCAGCCAGCTCAGGCAAAGTGGAGAGAATGAACTCCACAATCAAAACCCAACTTCTGAAAATGACCCAAGACTATCCCCTTCCTTGGCCTGACTTGCTCCCCATAGTGCTGTATCACATTAGACACACACCCCAGGCCAAACACGGGTTGACCCCCCATGAGATTCTGTTTGGCGCCCCTCCCAAGATAGGAGACATTAGGCCCCAAGAGCTATCTGAAACTAATGATAAAGTGGTAAAATTTGTGATTGCTTTGTCTAAAGAGTTGACTAACACCCATTCTACAGTGTCTGCTTCTCTCCCAGAATCCACAGGTGACACGGTGCACAACTTCTTGCCTGGTGACCTGGTGTATGTGAAAAAGTTTGTGAGGAAAGACTGCCTCCAACCCAGATTCGAGGGTCCTTACACCGTGATTCTGACCACTCCCACAGCACTGAAGCTTGAGGGAAAGAACACCTGGAATCACGCCTCCCACTGCAAACGAAGCCGAACAGAATGAGACTGCTTCTGTATATCCTTTCCACGTATCTACTGTTTGTTACAAGTTGGGCAACCACCATATTCTGGGTAGACACTGACGCAAGGATTCAGACCTACCGATTTGATTTTTGTGAAATAGCAAGCTGTGGAAAAATGACTTGGTACTGGTATGATGCCCATGACCGGGGAACATTCTATCTCTGTGTGACTCATCCAGGGAATGAGAATTGCTATTACTGGTCAGATGTGGGGTGGAACACGGGTGACACGGACTGGGGATATAAACCAAAGGAGGCTCAGGTCAGGAAAGATAAGGAGGGAAGGTCTCTACTAACTCGAATGACTTTGACTGCTGGATTCACGCCTCGGAAGACCAGCCCACATAGAGTGACATGTCTCAATACTAAGTCATGCTTCCCTTTGTATTTAAACTTAGAAAATCCTCAAGAGGGAGATTTGGGAAAATATGTTTTGGGATGTCATGTTGGCTCAATTAATCCCAGATTGGGGATAGTGGAATAAGAAATTAAAACCTACCCAGACTCCCACTATCACTAGTCAGCTTCAAGGAAGTGAAAAATTACAACAAATAGTGAATGAAGTAGTTCCTATACCAGGACTCCAGTGGGAAGAAGTCTTCTCCATAGAAACCCAGATAAACCCCCGTAAAAACCTATGGTTAGAATGGGTTAGGTACAACGTCAGGGCCCAAAATATATCGGTGGGGTGTATAACCTGCGCTGCTGCTAACACTTATCTATATACGCATGCTTTCCCTGCTGACCACAATGCCACAGTCTGTCTATTGGGGTATTGAAAGGAGCTAATGACACCTCCTGTCCTGATTATATTCCCTCGTCAGTCTAAAAACCAAATTGCGAACCCCTCGGGATGTCATAGTAAATAAGGATAACTATACCTGCTACTCTCCTGACAACTCTACTGGTCCCTCCTTAGGGGTATTTGAAGACGGGTTCTGCCAGACCAATAAGACTATAGATGCTAACCTATTGACTAATCATTCCAGATACATGTATGATATTTATTGGTTCTGTGGGGATGGAAGACTGAGATCTCAGCTGCCAGGTATATGGAGTGGTCAGTGTACATTGGTGAAGCTGGCCATGCAATTCAAAATCCTACCCTGCTACCCAGAAATAGCCCCTGAACTAACTAGGAAAAAGAGAAGTCTAGATCAGCTGCATACCAGCTATGCTGACGACCCCAAGATCTATATAGATTCCATAGGTGTCCCTAGGGGGGTCCCCGACGAGTACAAAGCCCAGAACCAGATTACTGCAGGTTTCCTCTCCCTCATTCCCGCCATACAGATCAACAGAAATGTGGACTGGATAAACTATGTTTATTACACTGAGCAAAGGTTTATCAACTATAGTAGAGACGCTTTCCAAGGTATAGTTGAAGAGTTAGGACCCAACACTAGAATGACCCTCCAGAATAGGTTGGCTATTGACATGATCCTTGCAGAAAAAGGCGGGGTATGTGGGATGATAGGAGAAGAATGCTGTACCTATATCCCTCAGAATTCTGGAGTTAATGGTAAAACCATGGCGGCCCTTACGAAAATTAAAAACCTGGCCCAGGAGGTAAAGGAAAATACAGGGGTAGATACCTCTTTCTTCTCAAGTTGGTTGGGAGGTCTTAAGGGATTCCTCCAGCAGGCCTGCTTAGTAATTGAAGGACTCCTGGTGCTGGGCTTAGTGGTCCTGTGTTGTGTAGTACCTCTATACAGAAAAGCTATCACCAGCGCGGCTCCCATGTCAGGTACTTTCTTACACCAGGAAACCATATCCCTGTTATATAATGATGCAAGTAAAGAGGACATGGAAAAATATATTCCCTCGGATAAGCCCGACAAGACCTCCTATGGAAAAGTTCAACTAAGAGATTTAGTTTAGGGACAGGTTGTGAGAACTCCATGTGTCTGCTAAAGTAGGGACTTGTTTGTCTGGGGGCGTCCTACCAGGGGACAGCTTCTAAGATAAATAAGTGAAGAAATCCACCTCCCCTCCCCCAACACATGGACAGTCTCAAAGCTCAAAGGCCACCCCTGCAAGGAAAGCTTAGTGTTTAGGGGGGATTGTCAGGGTTAAAATATATTTTTGTACTTATATATAATGTTTTTTGTACTTTTGTATGTGATGCTTATGTGCTAGCTTCCATTTTGTATATTCAAACCATAAGCTTTCCTTGCTACGTGGCATTTAGATAGAGACCCATCTCTGGAGTACGTAACTGGATCCTGAATTCCAAGAAGATTGCATCAGCCAAAAGTTACATCATTCGGGAGCTGAGCTGAAGGAACAGTGAAACCAATCCAGATGTTAGGATACTATACATTTCCATATATGGCTATACTGTTTCTCTTTAGGTGCCCCTCGCTCCACCCTGATATGTATACTATATAACTTTGTGCTTGTAATAATAAAGAGAGCTCTTGCTGAGAAAGCTACGTGCCAGAGCATGCTTTAAGATTGAACCAGCCTGATTGTCTGACTCTTTCTTATAACTGGTACCACATGCTCGTAATCTAATTCGAAGTGACTGAAGGACGAGTGGTTTGTCGATACGACCCCGACATTTTGACGCATGGCAAAGCTCGGAAGGGAAGGAGCGCCTTTTTCAAATGCAGACTTTGATGGAATGGTCTGCGGGTGTCATGTCACGTTTGGAGAGCCCCTGATGTGCCTAAAAAGTAGAAACCCCCCACAAGTGACTCCATTTTGGAAATTAGACTCCCCAAGGAACTTATCTAGATGTGTGGTGAGCACTTTGAACCCCCAAGTGCTTCACAGAAGTTTATAACGTAGAGCCGTGAAAATAAAAAATCATATTTTTTTCCACAAAAATAATCTTTTTGCCCCAAAATTTTTATTTTTATAAGGGTCATGACAACCCCCGGGTCATCAAGGCAGAGATCGGGCCCTGCAAATACATTGCAGGGCGCCGATCTGAGGCAGAGGGAGCTCCCAACCCTCTGCATCTCCCCCTGAGCGCTGCGATCGCGCTCGATCGCAGCAGTCAGGGGGTTAACAGCCATGGGCGCCGCTCCTGGCTGTCAGTGCAGGAAGTTCGGCCACTGCAGCGCCGGCTCCTGCACTGATTGGGCAGAAGAGGCTGAAATTTCAGCCTTTTCTGCTCGATCGCTGCTGTGTTTGGTCAGTCACATTGACTGACCAATCACAGCGCTGTAGGTGCGGGGACCGACTGCAAAGGTCCCCGCACCGCTTGCTGTGCCTGTCAGCTGTCTGTGACAGCTGTCGGCACTGAACTACCACTGCGTGTTTATACGCAGTGGTAGTTCAAAGGCATGACGTGCACAGTCCGTCAAGGTGCCAAAACTGACACCTTGCCATGACGGACTGTGCACGTCATTGGACATTAAGGGGTTAAGTTTGTTTTAATGATGTTTGGTAAATAATTTGTTATAGTAATCCCCAAGTTCTTTATCCCTCTTTCTTCCCAAATGAACTCAACCTCCTTTCTAAGCTCCTCAATCTCCAGCATGTCCAGGTTAAAAGTCAAATATTTAGACTTGTTTTTGTTAACCCTGAAATAGGGGGCCCTAGTAAAGAGCTCCAATTCTTGGGTCAGTGCAGCGCTAGATCTTCTGGGGTCAGTCAAAGTCAAAAACAGGTCGTCCGCAAAAAAAACGATTTTATATTCACGGTGTGAAGTTCTAAAACCCTGGATCTATTAGATCTAACTCTCTCAGCCAGGGGTTCAATAGCCAGGACGAACAAAAGGGGTGACAAAGGGCAACCTTGTCTTGTTCCGTTAGAGACGGTGAATTTTTCAGACAGAAAATTATTAGTGTATATTCTCGCACTGGGCACTGAATAAAGTGCAAAAATTGAAGATAGAAATTTATGGTTGAAACCAAATTTTTCAAGAGTTGATTTGAGATATGACCAATTCAACCTATCGAAAGCTTTTTCAGCGTCCAGTGTCAAGAAAGCCGCCTGGGAGCCAGACTCAATTTTGTTCATCAGATTTATCACCCTTCTTGTTCCATCCGAGGCCTGACGTCCCTTTATGAATCCAATCTGATCGTCTGAGAGCAAAGATGGTAAAATATTTTTTAAACGATCTGCTAGAATTTTAGAGTATATTTTCACATCACTGTTTATTAATGAAATTGGCCTATAGTTCCGGATCCTCTCGGGGTCTCCTCCCCCTTTAGGAATCATAATAGTTGCTTCCAACATTTCTTTAGGGAACGAGCCCCGAGAGGATGCGGCCTCAAAGACCAACACCAAATGAGGAGCGAGAAAACCTGAAAATGACTGAAAATATTCACCAGAAAAACCATCGGGTCCTGGAGCTTTCTGCACGTTAAGGCTATTAATTGTATCAATCACTTCTTTCTCATTGAAAGGACTATTAACAAATTCAAGATCATCTGGAGATATCGTAGGTCAATTAATACCAGAAAGAAAAACATTAATAGAGGTTGAGGAGAACTAGGGTCATTCTTTAAATTATACAAATTCTGAAAAAATTCAGCAAAGGACTTTACCTGCAGATGTAACGATTTTATGGATTCTCCGATTAATTTCTCCCTTTTAAGCCTCGCCATCAGAGACCTAGTTGGTTTATTGATAGATGTGTAATATTTAAATTTAGAGGCCCTGATCATAGAATCATATTCCAACATAATCTCAGATTTCATTTTCTGCCTGAGCTCTAAAATCTCCGCTTGAACAACAGAAGATGGTGTCTGCATTTCAATCTGCTGTTTTCTTTTTTATTAATTTGTGACTGAAGATAAATAATTTTTTCTTTATTTTTCTTCTTCTCCTGGAAGCAATTTGCATAAGGCCACCTCTTATGACTGCCTTTGCGCATTCCATAGAGTAAAAATATCTATGTCGGGGGACGAATTCTCTTTGAAATAATTAGTAATTAGTTCCTCCACTTCCTGCCTATATTCAGGTATTTTAATTAACCCCTTAGTGACAGAGCCATTTTGCAGCTTAATGACCGGGCCAATTTTTACAATTCTGACCACTGTCACTTTATGAGGTTATAACTCTGGAACACTTTAACGAATCCCGCTGATTCTGAGATTGTTTTTTGTTTTTTCGTGACATATTGTACCTTATTGTTAGTGGTAAAAAATTTTGATATGACTTGCGTTTATTTCTGAAAAAAAACGGAAATATGGCAAATTTTGAAAATTAAGTAATTTTCAAACTTTAAATTTTCTGCCCTTAAATCAGAGAGATATGTCACACAAATTTCTTAATAAATAACATTTCCCACATGTCTACTTTACATCAACATAATTTTGGGAACAAAATTTTTTTTATTACGAAGTTATAAGGGTTAAAAGTTAACCATCGATTTCTCATTTTTACAACACATTTTTTTTTACGGACCACCTCACATTTGAAGTCACTTTAAGGGGTCTATATGACAGAAAATACCTAAAAGTGTCACCATTCTAAAAACTGCACCCCTCAAGGTACTCAAAACCACATTCAAGAAGTTTATTAACCCTTTACATGCTTCACAGGAACTGAAGCAATGTGGAAGGAAAAAATTAACATTTAACTTTTTTTTGCAAAAAATTTACTTCAGAACCAATTTTTTTTATTTTCACAAGTGTTAAAAGAAAAAATGAACCACAAAATTTGTTGTGCAATTTCTCCTGAATACGCCGATACCCCATATGTGGGGTAAAACCACTTTTTGGGCGCACGGCAGAGGTCGCAAGGGAAGGAGCGCCGTTTGACTTTTTCAATGCAGAATTGGCTGCACGCCATGTCGCGTTTTGAAGCCCCTGAAAGTGCCTAAACAGTGGAAACACCCCACAAGTGACCCCATTTTGGAAACTAGACCCCCTAGATGTGTGGTGGGAACTTTGAACCTCCAAGTGCTTCACAGAAGTTTATAACAGAGCCGTGAAAATAAAAAATAATTTTTTTCCTCAAAAATGATTTTTTTAGCCCGCTATTTTTTTTTTATTTTCCCAAGGGTAACAGGAGAAATTGGATCCCAAAAGTTGTTGCGCAATTTTTCCTGAGTACGCTGATACCCCATATGTTGGGGTAAACCACTGTTTGGGTGCACGGCAAAGCTCGGAAGGGAGGGAGCACAATTTGTCTTTTTGAACGCCACGTCGTGTTTGGAGACCCCCTGATGTGCCTAAATAGTGGAAACCCTCAATTCTAGCTCCAACCCTATCCCAACACACCCCTAACCCTAATCCCAACGCTAACCCTAATTCCAACCCTAATTGTAACCCTAACCCTAATTGTACAGTTAAACCACCCAATGAAAAATGAATAATACAATTTCTTTATTTTATATGTCCCTAACTAAGGGGGTGATAAAGGGGGGGTTTATTAACTATTTTTTTTATTTTGATCACAGTGATAGGGTTTATCACAGTGATCAAAATGTACTTTCATAGAATGAATGAATCTGCAGGCCGGCAGATTCGGCGGGCGCACTGCGCATGTGCCCATTTTCTTTTACAGGAAGAAGAGCTGGGAGGCTGGGAGCTGCGGGAGGACAGGGGGGACACCAGGAGGTACGGGGGTCACATCGGGGGACCTGGGGACCCTATTTCTCTCCCCTCTGATGTGCGATCACATCAGAGTGGAGAGAAATTGCATGCAGGATCGCGGCTTTTTTTTTCTTTAGCGATCGCCGTTACATGGTTAATAACGGCGATCGCAAAAGCAGGGGACCCCAATTATGTTCTCTGGGGTCTCGGCTGGTCCCCCGGTAGCCGAGACCCCGGAGAAAATCCCACTCGGCGGGCGCACTGCGCATGCGCCTGCCATTTTCTTTGCCGGAGAAGACGCGGGGAGCTCCGGGAGCCATCGGAGGACAGGGGGGGAACACCGGGAGGCACGGGGTACTGATCAGGGTCCCGGGGACCCCATTTCTCTCTCCTCTGATCACATCAGAGGAGAGAGAAATTAAATGGGGAATCACGGCTTTTTTTTTGCAGTCGACGTTATATGGTTAATAACGGCAATCGCAAAAGAGGGGTCGGTAAAAACGGACCCAAATCATGTTCCCTGGGGTCTCGGCTACCCCCGACTCTGGGGGGTGCTATACACTTTTTCCACAGTGCCGTTAATTAACGGCGCTGTGGTTTAAGTACCCTTAACTACCGCCGTTAAAAGGCGTATAGGCGGTCGTTAAGGGGTTAAAGTTGAATTATATCTCCAGAGGTATTTTCAGAAATTGGACCTAAGGAGAAATCTGTAAGTTTTCTTAAGGAACTTAAGGCTCTTAAATTTACTTAACGTGAAAACGTTCGTAACAATTAGGTCAATTCATGAGGCAGCGCCATGTACATCCGAATAGTGTGAATATTCGCAAGAGGAGGCGTTCAGGCACCTAAAAACATCAAAAAGTTTGTTTTGTTTTAGCCAATTCTTTAGTACAGGAGCTTTATAAGTGAACGGTAGATGAAGAGTCAGTTTTACCATCTGGGATCTTCCGGAGTTTTTACTCTAGGACCATCTCTGATTTCAACTACCACAAATAAAGAGATCTAATCAAATCCACCCATGGCTCAGTGGTGTAAAACACAAGTAGCAGGGTACTGACAAAGAACGAATGGGTCCACACCATAGGTTCAAGCACTCCCCCAGCTTGCAAAATCTATTTATTTATTGAACTACTTTTTGTGTTTTATTGTTTTTTTCTGTATTTAGATTTTTAAACGTATGAGCGATGGTTTTAAGTGATACATCCAGTATATTTTATGATTGTTTTGTGGTGTTTTATGATGGATATATGTGTTTGTCTGATTCTCCGCCCACTGGGTGTGGTGTTTTTTTTCAAGGTGGCATCTTCATGTTCTTACTTTGCTATAAATAACAGACCCTGTATGTGTATAGACTGTCCTGAGGAAGTGGTGTATCACCATGAAACGCGTAGAAATAAAGTCTATTCTCTATTACATCCGCTCGGACTCCTCTGGTCCATTGTCCTGGCAGGCGAGCAGCGCAGTCTGATGCCCCATCCTCTTCACCTAGCTAAGACTACTGGTGGGAGAATAGAGATCATTTTCTCCCCGCTGCATTCGGCTCATGCAGGCGCTGGACGGCATCATAACGCTGATCACCTGCAGATTAACCTCATAACTTCCAGTTAACAGAGTTAACTTGTACTTTACAGGGTTTATCCCTTTAAACTACAGCTGTATGGCTGGACATCCAAATGAGGTCATCTCCAGTAGGAAATACCATCAGGGGGAAGACAAGGAGCACAAGAAAGGTTATGGGCCAGACACATGAGCAAATGAAAACACCTCTAACCCTAAAATGACTTCAGAAAGGATAACAGAAACTAAACACCACAAAGTACAGGCTCAGGGGTTCAAACCCAAATGCATAACAGTACCCCCTTCTACGAAGGACCATTGGACCCATTGAGATCCCCAACTGCTGACAAAACTCCCTCACAGGGCGATCCTCCTGCAAATATTCCACATCAATCCAGGAATTATCCTATGAACCGAAACCCTTCCATTTAACAAGATATTGCAGTCAACGTCTCGCACGTCTGGAAGCCAAAACTCCTTCCACCACATACTCCTTGGCCTCACTGATATCCTGACTTCCTCTTTTTTTAGAAGAGAAGAATGTAAGGAATTATTAACCTCCTTCCGACGTTGAGAGTAATAGTACGCCCACGTCGGAATTCCTCCCCTTGATGTGGGCTCCGGCGCTGAGCCCACATTTTTCCCGGCACGTCAGCTGTTTTGAACAACTGACATGTGCCTCCAACAGCCACGGGTGGAATCGAGATCCACCCGCGGCTGTTAACCTGTTAAATTCTGCTGTCAATCTCTGACAGTGGCATTTAACTCGCGACTTACCAGAAGCGCACCGGAAATCCCGCCTATCAGTGACCCTGTTACGTGATCACGTGATGGCATGAAACCAGAGGGCTTCAGCAGACCTCTATGGTTGTCACAGCCGGATTGCTATGAGCGTCGCCCTGAGGTCAGCAAGTGAGCATTTCTGCTACACACAGGCAATCTGATCATCACCTGTATTAGCACAGGCGATCAGACAACTGCAGCTTCTAGTCTCCCATTGAGACTATTGAAGCATGTAAAAAGTTAAAAAAATGTTTTTAAAAATACAAAAAAAAAAATAAAAGCTCAAATCGCTCCCCTTTCGCACCATTCAAAATAAAACAATAAAAAAAATCAAACATACACATATTTGGTATCGCCAAGTTCAGAATGGCCCAATCTATCAATATAAAAAAGGAATCGGTAAATGGCGTAACGAGAAAAAAATTTAAAATGCCAGAATTATGGTGTTTTTGGTCGCCGCTATATTGCAATGAAATGCAATAAGGGGCAATAAAAAGATCGTATCTACACCAAAATGAGCACGAAAAAATAAGCCCTCACCCAGCCCCAGACCACGAAAAATTGGAGACGCTACAGCTCTCTGAAAATGGCGCCATTTTTTTGTTACCACTTAAAACAGAACCTAGACATGTTTGGTGTCTATGAACTCGTAATGACCTGGAGAATCATAATGACAGCTCAGTTTTAGCATTTAGTGAACATAGTTTTAAAAAAACTGTGGGACTGCACTTTATTTGCAATTTCACCGCACTTGGAATTTTTTTCCCATTCTCCAGTACACAATATGTTAAAACCAATGGTGTTATTCAAAAGTACAACTTGTCCCGCAAAAAACAAGCCCTCACATGGCCATTTTTACACAAAAATAAAAAAGCTATGGCTCTGGGAAGAAGGGGAGCAAAAAAACGAAAACGCAAAAACAAAAATACCTTTAGTTATTAAGGGGTTAATTATCCATGCAACTGGGAGCTAGAGCTTGACCATCATAATTACCTTACATGGATCAACAAATTTTAGATCGAATTTCCTCAATGGAACTTTTAAGATGAAGATTTGAGGATAGCTAAACAAAATTTCCCACCTTTAAGGACAGGGGACCTCATATGCTGCGGTTTGCAGTTCACTTGATCTGATCGCAAGTTATCAAAAGACCTTTTTCAACCTCTCTCTAGATCGTAATCAAACAAGAAGAATATCTTTACTCCTCTGGGACCGAAGATGGCAAACCACTTAAATTTCCAAAAATTGGTTGAAAATCCCCAAAACAAAAAAAAAAGGTGAGGTACCGGTAGCACTAGAAGTGCGGTTATTGAGCGTTAACTCAGCAAGGGGAATAAAACCCACCCAGTCCTCTTGATTATATGATACAAAACATCTTAAATATTGTTCTAATTCTTGGATCATTCTCTCCATTTAATCATTAGTCTCAGGATGACAACCTGACAAGAACGAAAGCTTAATTCCTAATCTGGAGCAAAAGCTACACCAAAAGCAAGCCATAAACTGAACCCCTCTATCAGAAAAAAATGTAAGTAAGAACATCATGTAACTTAATGACATGATAAACAATGTAGCTAAACTCTTAGCCATATTTAATTTAGTAGAGGAACCAAGTGAACCATCTTGCTGAAACTGTCCACCACCACCCATACCATCAGAATTAAGCAAATCCATCATGAAATCCATGGACAATGAGTCCAAGGTTGAGTTGGAACCTCGGTAGGCAAAAGAAACCCTGCCAGGGCCTGGCGAGAGGTTTTAGGCTGTGCACAAACTCCTCAATATTTTCTCAAGCACTCTGTCACCAAAAGGACCTGGAAACGGGTCTCCAGGTGGCTCAATGTCGAGTCATTGTCAGACTGGGCGGGCGCCGCGCCGGTTCAGTCACACTCTGAGTATACACATCCCCAGCTCTGACTGACAGCCGGCGGCAATGTAGAGCCAGTGTCAGTCAAGGCTGGAGGCGACGCTGGTTCAGTCACGCTCTGCGTATACACGCCCCCAGCCCTGACTGACAGCCCGTGGCAATGTAAAGCCAGTGTCAGTCACGGCTGGGGGCGGCACCGGTTCAGTCACGCTCTGAGTATACACGCCCCCAGCCCTGACTGACAGCCGGCTGCAATGTAAGCCAGTGTCAGTCCCGGCTGGGGGCGGCACCAGTTCAGTCATGCTCTGCATATACACGCCCCCAGCCATGACTGACAGCTCTGAGGATACACGCCCCCAGCCCTGAATGACAGCCGGTGGCAATGTAGAGCCAGTGTCAGTCCCGGCTGGGGGCGGCGCAGGTTCAGTCACGCTCTAAGTATACACGCCCCCAGCCCTGACTGACAGCCGGTGGCAATGTAAAGCCAGTGTCAGTCCTGGCTGGGGGCGGCACCGGTTCAGTCACGCTCTGAGGATACACGCCCCCAGCCCTGACTGACAGCCGGTGGCAATGTAGAGCCAGTGTCAGTCCCGGCTGGGGGCGGCACCATTCAGTCATGCTCTGCGTATACACGCCCCCAGCCATGACTGACAGCTCTGAGGATACACGCCCCCAGCCCTGACTGACAGCCGGCGGCATTATAGAGCCAGTGTCAGTCCGGATGGGGGTGGCGCTGGTTCAGTCACACTCTGAGTATACACGCCCCCAGCCCTGACTGACAGCCGGTGGAAAAGTAGAGCCAGTGTCAGGCCGGACTGGGAGCGGCCCCGGTTCCGTCACACTCTGAGTATACATGCCCCTAGCCCTGACTGACAGCCGGTGGCAATGTAGAGCCAGTGTCAGGCCGGACTGGGGGCGGCGCAGGTTCAGTCACGCTCTAAGTATACACGCCCCCAGCCCTGACTGACAGCCGGCGGCATTATAGAGCCAGTGTCAGTCCGACTGGGGGTGGCGCTGGTTCAGTCACACTCTGAGTATACACGCCCCCAGCCCTGACTGACAGCCGGCGGCATTATAGAGCCAGTGTCAGTCCCGGCTGGGAGCACAGCTACAGTGGCCGCTCTGTATACTCAGAGTGTAGTAAAATATGGAATGATTGCAGCTCACCCTTATGAATGACTTCACATGGTCCGAATGTGGAGCACAGGATTTGGGTCAGTTGCACTTTTTAGTTTCCCTTTTTCCCCCTTACTGTACACTAGATAGAATTCCCTGTATTGACACACAAAGCAGGAATATTCCACTGAAATATGAAGTCTCGGATCTTTTTTTATTAAAATAGGTCCCTTTCTTATAGATATCTTAATGTTTTCCTTTTAAAATACTACAAACCAAGAACAGACAAGGTTCTAGACGGTGAAGAAAACACATTAATAAATTCATGACAAAGGCAACCAGCACATCACAATGTACGTACATCTACACATGACAGACGTCAGGCACGGGCGACCACAGACATGGGCGACCACACAGCTAACAGCAGTTGTCTTTGTATTGCAGTTTGTTCCAGTGTAAAGTCTCGCTGATCACGTAACCGGATACTTAGAATGGACTGTAATACTTTAAGGCAAAAAGAAGGGAAGACTGTGCAAAACAAAACGTATCAGTACCAGGTGGCTGTGTGCATTTGTACAGTGTAAGCAAAAATAAATAACACTGCGATAAAATAAAAAATAACACAAATGTCCCAGTCCGAAAATGTGTCAAGTAAAGGAATTTCACTAACAAATGTCAAAAATTCTGCCTGCAAAAATAGAGATCTTAAAAAAGGGAAACCATTAAAACCTGTAAACTTCCCTGCACACGGGGCCGTGGGAAGGAGGACACTGGAGCCCTTTGGTTACTGATGCTCACTCAGATCTGGATGATGCGTGTTTGACACTGGGTGAACATTTCTTTAAAATCATTTTTCTGTGCAACCACAATGGTTTCAGGATCTGGAGACTTCTGTACTTTTGCCACAGCAAAGTTAATTCCTTGAGCCAGTCCAGCATGAGTTATATTCGCCACCTGGACCACTGAACTACGAATCTTGGCGAATGGAGACACAGCTCGACTACTGCTGCTATCAGCTGGAGAGGCGGCAGAACCGGAGCCAGGACTTGATCTTCCAGAAAGAGAGGCAGGAGCTGGGTCTACAGATAACATATGTGGAACAGAGTCATTTATAGACACATCAAGCTGAGATGGCCGGTTAAGTAGATCTGCTTCAGATGCCTTCATGGAGGGTGAGTCTGGCCCAGGATTATCGCTCATGGGGAGACGAACCACCTTCTCTTTCTCATCACTCTCTGTAAGACTGTCTTTGGTCTGAGCATCTTGAACAAACTGATGGCAGTAAACATCAATAGGGGTCCCAAAATCTATGAGGACATTTTCTTCAGGGGAGGCTTCACACTTAGTGACCTGGATCTGAGTAGGAATGTGAACATTAATCTCAGCACTGGTGATTGACTGTGAGCGGCTCCCCAGACGAGGGACGGAGGCAATGATTCCACAACTGGGAAGGACGTAATCTACTTGACCAATGTTCTCCAAAGAGCCAATGATTTGCCCTTCGTCATCAGACTTGGGAATGTAGTCATCGGAATGGTAAGAGTCACTGTCTGAAGAAAGGTCCAGGTCCGATTCCATGTGTGCTTTACCATCGCAGCCAGGATTTTCCAAGCTGCTATCAGATTTCCACAGACTGACCTGCAGGTTTGGTTTCAGGAAGCCTTTCACTTCTGCCTTGTTTAAGGTTCCTAACTTTCGTAAACTTCCAATGTTTGTCTGTTTGACCTTCTGGTTGAGGGAGGAGAATTTACTCATCAGGAAGTTTTTGCTCTGAGCAAGGCCGACCGTGTTGATCCCCAACTTTGGCCCTCTGGAGCGTATACCCATTATTTCCACATGAGGTTTGCTGCTTTTCCTAAAAAAAAAAAAAAATGATAACTAGAAATGCATTATTTTTGTTCTCCATGACTGTGACACGTCAAATCCTTATGCCCAATGTTCTCACCTCTCCAACTTCTTCTCAAAGATGAAAACATCTGATCCAAGGGCTTGTTTTGTGATCCGCAGCATTTCTGCTATACACAGCAGCGTATCTGAAAATCAGACAACAGAGTATGGGTACAGAGAAATAATGAGTCAAGCCTTTCTGTAAGGGCCTGTGATGTGAAGATTTGCTGTGGGCAGTAGGGTGGTGTCCCGTGCTCGCCCTACTGGAGGTTCACACTAGTATGACGGTCTCCCACTGGGAGCACCACACTCCGGAGTTTTGCCCAGAGATTGAACTTTCCCTATTCTCCTCACATGAGTGAAGACGCAGAGGATTTTTTACTCGGAGTTTTACTGTATACTCTAATTAAATAGGTTTCTTTCTAGTATCTTAACTCTTAAATATAACCCCAATTGTTCCATAATGTATGGGTGTCATGAGCATGCCTTACTTTGCACTCCATAATGACATAGAGCTCTGGCAAAAATTAAGAGACCACTGCAAAATGTTCAGTATCTGATTTTTCTCTTTATATTTTTTAGTAAAATGTCAATTGTTTTTTTATTCTATAAACTACTGACAACAGCGTCTCCGAATTTCCAAGCAATAAATTTTGTATTTATTTTCAGAAAATGAGAAATGGTCAAAATAACAAAAAAAAACAGCGCTTGTAGCCCTCAAGTAATGCTAAGAAAACAAGTTCAGCATCATTTATAAACAACAATACAAATGTTTTACCTCAGGAAGAGTTCAGAAATCAATATTCTGTGGAATAACCATGATTTGTAATCACAGCTGTCATGCGTCTTGGTATGCTTTCCACCAGTCTGTCACACTGCTTTTGGGTGACCTTATGCCCTCCTTGTACAGAAATGTAAGCAGTTCTTCTTTGTTTGATGGCTTGTGATTATCCATCTTCCTCTTGATTACATTCCAGAGGTTTTCAATGGGGTTCAGGTCTGGAGATAGGGCGGCCATGACAGGGATTTGATGTGGTGGTCCTTCATCCACACATTGATTGACCTAGCTGTGTGGCATGGCGCATTGTCCTGCTGGAAAAAAACAGTCCTCAGAGTTGGGGAACATTGCCTGAGCAGAAGGAATCAGCTGTTTTTCCAGGATAACCTTGTATGCGGCTTGATTCATACATCCTTCGCAAAGATTAACCTGCCCAATTCCAGCCTTGCTGAAATTAGTAAAGTTGGTGCTTTTCAGGGTTTTTTGGGATTGCAGTAAGTGCCCTTCCTATCCTTTTCTATTTAGATAGTTTGGGCCCCAACGTTTGCTCATACTATTTTCTGTCTGTGTCAGTATTTCTTCTTGTCCCCAGATCATCACCAATCCTCCACCAAAGTTCACAGTGGGTGCAAGACACTGTGGCTTGTACGCCTCTCCAGGTCTCCATCTAACCATTAGACGACCAGGTGTTGGGCAAAGATGAAAATTAGACTCATCAGAGAAGATTACCTTACTCCAGTCCTCTATGGCCCAATCCTTATGGTCTTCAGCAAACTTCAGCCGGCTCTCCTTTGCTTCTCATTGATGAAAGGCTTTTTTCTAGCTTTACATGACTTGAGCCCTGCCTCTAGGAGCCTGTTACGAACAGTTCTTTGTTGTGAATGGACTTGAGATGAGTTCTGAGCAGAGGCTCCCTCTGGTGGTTACAAGCGGTACTGGACTGTCCAGTGAAGATTGTGAGGATTGGGAATCAGGTGTTACTGACTGGTCTTATATAAGGGAGTCACCTTCCCATCAGGGTTGCCGGTGATCAATTGTTCTGGTCTCAATCCTTGATTCCTGTTTCCTTTGTAGCCTGCTGTGTCATGTCTGCATCTCCTGCTAACAGATAAGACATTTTCTTCTTTTTGCTTTTGTGCTTGATTTTTGCATTTTGTCCTGCACTTCTGTGGGGGCCTTCAGGGGGCTTTTGCACTCTCAGTTTTGTTCAGCCACTGATGTTTGTACATTTGCTTTTTCCAGTTTTTTCAGTGGCTGCTGTTTTGATTTTGTTACACCAGAGAACTAATTTAGGTGGTAGAGGTCGTGTGATCTCAGGTGTTTTTGAAATTAGTAAAGTTGGTGCTTTTCAGGGTTTTTTGGGATTGCAGTAAGTGCCCTTCCTATCCTTTTCTATTTAGATAGTTTGGGCCCCAACGTTTGCTCATACTATTTTCTGTCTGTGTCAGTATTTCTTCTTGTCTAACCCCATTACATGTTTGGGGGCTTTCTATGTTCTTTGGGGATCTGCTCCGGGGCAGATAGCTTTCCTCTTTCTATCTTTAGGTATAGTTAGTTTCTCAGGCTGTGACGAGGCGTCTAGGACCAACGTAGGAACGCTCCACGGCTGCCTCTAGTTGTGGTGGTTAGTCAGGGTACTGCAATCTCATAGATTCCAACTGCTCTGGTGTATTGCCTTTTTTACCTGCACTCATCAGCTACCAAATCATAACAGTTCTTGCCGTGCACCCCAGCTGCCATTTGACATTCCTTTTGTAGGTCACTTGATGTCATCCTGCGGTTGCTGAGTGACATTCGAAAAAGACGACGGTCGTCCCGGTCAGTGGAGAGTCGTTTTTGCCCTCTGCCGGTCTGTAGTTTTGTTGGCCCCAATGTCTGCTGCTTGACCTTGTAATGAACTGCCGTCTTAGAAATTTTAAGGATGGAGGCAACATGACGCTCACTGTATCCCTCTGTTAGTAAAGCCAGAATTGAGCCCTTCTTTTCTCACTCAAGACTTTTCTTTTCATCTCCTTTGGCATGGTTAAAAGTTATTTCTTCATTCCTATTACTTTTGGGATACTAGTATCACTTGCTTTGCCATCCAGCTTGTCCTATTGCAGGAGGATTGTGAACCCCACAGCAGGGTTTTTCATACTTTCCCGCGTTAAATAAGATTTGGTTCAGGTGATCACTGATCAGAAGCACATTAAGTAGAATGAGGTGAACTGTGGTTGGAATTCAGCTGACACTGGGATGGAACGGCCGTCAGACATGGAGAGAAGCGGATTGTTATACAACTGTGCAGTGGGCTCTTAATTTTTGCCAGAGCTGTATATGTTTTATTGATATATTGTGAGTTTGTCCATTGTAATTGTCAGAGCAACAGTCTTACTAGACATAGCCAGCTCATGCTTCAACTGCTGGAATGGCATTAACTTTTGATTCTTCAACTGACTAATGCCATCCCATCTAAGCTTTAGACAGGACACTTCAGCCATGTTTTTCCTACTGTTGAAGAAACAGTAATGTGCTAATGAGTTGTCAGGAACAGAACTGAAGGGGCCTAACAATGGCCCTGGGTTTGCATGGTACAGTTCAGCCAGGTTAATTAACTGCAATGTTGAAGTATGCAGGTTTATGAAGCTATCAGAAGATCGGTCTTCAGTCCCTAGTGCAGACAGAACTGATCTGTTTCAGGCTCCCCAAAAAAGATTGCGTTAGGGCCAGCTGCCCTTTGCTGTAACGTTAGGGTCAGCTGCCCTCCTGCTGTAACGCTAGGGCCAGCTGCCCTCCGCTGTAAGGTTAGCGGCCTAGCGTGCCCTGCCCCCGCTGTAAGGTTAGGGCCAGCTGCCCTCCGCTGTAAGGTTAGGGCCAGCTGCCCTCCGCTTGTTAACGTTAGGGCCAGCTTGCCCTCCGCTGTGACGTTAGGGCCAGCTGCCCTCCGCTGTGACGTTAGGGCCAGCTGCCCTCCGCTGTGACGTTAGGGCCAGCTGCCCTCCGCTGTGACGTTAGGGCCAGCTGCCCTCCGCTGTGACGTTAGGGCCAGCTGCCCTCCGCTGTGACGTTAAGGTCAGCTGCCCTCCACTGTAACGTTAGGGCCAGCTGCCCTCCGCTGTAACGTTAGGGCCAGCTGCCCTCCGCTGTAACGTTAGGGCCAGCTGCCCTCCGCTGTAACGTTAGGGCCAGCTGCCCTCCGCTGTAACGTTAGGGTCAGCTGCCCTCCGCTGTAACGTTAGGGCCAGCTGCCCTCCGCTGTAACGTTAGGGCCAGCTGCCCTCCGCTGTGACGTTAGGGCCAGCTGCCCTCCGCTGTAACGTTAGGGCCAGCTGCCCTCCGCTGTAACGTTAGGGCCAGCTGCCCTCCGCTGTAACGTTAGGGCCAGCTGCCCTCCGCTGTAATGTTAGGGCCAGCTGCCCTCCGCTGTACGTTAGGGCCAGCTGCCCTCCGCTGTGACGTTAGGGCCAGCTGCCCTCCGCTGTGAAGTTAGGGCCAGCTGCCCTCCGCAGCTGACGTTAGGGTCAGCTGCCCTCCGCTGTAACGTTAGGGCCAGCTATCCTTCACCACCAAATATCCATGTATTTTGTGAAGGGATAAATAAGGGTTTGTGAAATCTATACACTCTGGCGGACTGTGAAGTTTAACCAACATTCCCATTTTACCTTTCCCATCCTCATCCAGGCTCCTCGTCACGGCTCGCAAGGTGTGGAAGTAGCCTCCATTTCCCTGGTACTTATAGTGAAGGCGCATACATGAGAACTTGGGTTTCCCAAAAAAGGTGGGTTCAGGACCTGAGTGACAAGAACTTGTAATACCAGACTGCCCAACAATATTACAGCCGGAGCTTTTATACATTATTATTGACTGATGGACATCCTCAGCAATCAGAACCTCTACAAAATAGCGCGGAGGTCCCAATGTACAAGGATAGCCACATTGTATGTATCCAAGAACACAACTCACCAATCTCGATCTTCTCCAGATCTTCCAGATTCAGGCGCTGGTACTGATTCACCTTATCAACCTCATCATCGTAACTGGAAAAGAAGATAGTGTCACCAGTGAGGTGAACAACCAGCTAATGCAAGAGACAGACAACCAGCTAACGCAAGAGACGGACAAACTGCTAACGCAAGAGACTGACAAACAGCTAACACAAGAGACAACCAGCTAACGCAAGAGACGGTCAAACTGCTAACGCAAGAGACAGACAACCAGCTAACGCAAGAGACGGACAAACTGCTAACGCAAGAGACAAACAGCTAACGCAGGAGTTCATACAGAGAGATAATATGAGTAAGGTCTAGATGCCAGTTGGTGTCACTTACTAAGCCACATAATATGCGCAGTTGGAGAGCAGCAGCAGGACATCTACATCTTTATGAGTTGCATCAATCAGACTATGAGAGAGTAAAAACCAATGTGTTACTAAAAAGGGCAAGTCTAAACAGATTCCCACCAATTGCCCTAAAATGATGGGTCTAAACAGATCCCCATGCAGTGCAATAACAAGGGTAGGGCTGAATAAACTCCCACAAGGTTGAGGCAACTGTTTAAGACAACAGATGTAAGGCTGGATGATCCAGCAATAGTTTGGTGCAGATCACATGACACCTCGGGTCGCAATCTATGAGCGCCCATCCTCCGTGGAACTTCTCGTCATCTGGCAGCAGCATCTGCATGTAGTTCTGGAGGAGCTGATTGATCAGCTCTTGGTGGTTCCTCTGACTCTGCCGCTCTAATGCTTCGTGCTCCTTCTCTTTTGTGAAGATGGAATAAAGATCTTCAGTCACCGGGATGCCCTGCATAAGATCTGCAAGAAGAGAGACCCCAGCTCTGGTTATTGTTCTGCGACATAACCCTCCTGTGACAGGGTTCGCAGCTCCATGATGCAACCCTGCCACAAACGGGTCCAAAGCTCCACAATAGAAGCCACAACTGGACAGGCTTCAGGTCCCTCATCTCACATTGGGGCGATACCAGGCTGACATTTTATACTTAAAAATGGAGAGGATCCAGAAGATGAGAAAGACTAGATAGAAACTCCTATGCTGCCCCTATAGACCACGGGACAGATTGTAAGCTATAGAACCTGACCCTATAGAAAGGGAGGGACAAAGTGAATTAACACTTTCATATCTGGAAATCATACAATGAAATGTGAACTTGCATGATGCAGAGGTCTCACCAATGACTGCCTGCCGGTAGGCATCCTTGAAGCGGTTAATGTAGTAACGGTTTGCAGAGTTGACGCCATCTTTCATCACCCCGGCCAACTTTCTTTCACCAGTTCGTGTGAAGTCCCCCTATGTATTGACAGAGAGGAGAGGAGGAATGAGAAGGGGCAGCAATGATACCGTAATAATAAAAGTCGGGAACCTGCCCTGTGTGGCATCATCCGACGCAATGGATATATGGAGAGTGTGCAATATTGAGACTTTCACCCTGTCAGATTTGCCGCCTCTCCTGGCCTGCCACCACAGGTGACTGTCTAATCTCTGGCAAAAAATATTTTATGGAATAGGAGAGTTTCAGGTGCTCGTTCTCAAAAACAGTTTCTGCTAAAAAATTGGAGGAATTTCTATGTTTATAAAACAGTCTTATATAAAACATAATAAGGGTTCATATGTTGCCGCATTTTATCCCGCGCAGTCATGAAAACAAGGCTGTGTTTTGCAGTCCCAGCAAAGTGACCCCCTAAGGAACTTATCTACACTCCCTGACAGAAGTTATGTCGCTTATCCATGTGATGTAAATTAAAGCTTATAACCTGACGTTAAATTCATCCATTGGTTTTATAAATTACTCTTTTGAAAGCTGAAACCCTCCCAAATATGATTTAGGTTAAGAAAATAAATTGGCATCAATGCAAAATATTGATCATTTAATGAACACAGAATGGTCAGGTTTTGGCAAGACAAAAGTTTTGTCACCTGGTCATATAATGCACCTAATCCTTGTTTACATCCTCACCAGTGCTCAGTAAATGATCGGTTAATTAGTGGGTGTGTATAAAAAGAAACCCAGCACCCCAGACCTTCACTTGAACTGCAACTTGAGCTCTGACAACATGCCAAAAATCCACCCTGCGACCAAATCCTTGATTATCACGAGGCTGAAGACCAGATCCACTGCAGAGGTGGCTGGCACCTTTAATGTGTCTCAGTGTCAAGTACAAAGAATTAAAAAAAGATCTGAAGAGACTGGAGATGTGTTTGACAAGCCCAGGTCCAGCAGACCCCACAAGACAACTGCTCAGGAGGAACGTTTGTTTGTTAGAAAATCCAAAGCAAGTCCCTCTTCCACTGCAGCAGAGCTCCAACAGGCCTGGTCACCTCAAGTCCCTGTGTCAACTAGAACAGTTTGTAGGATTCTGTCTTGAAATGGCCTCCATGGTCGAATCAGTGCCCAGAAGCCAGCACTAAACAAAAGGCAAATAAAAAACCGTCCCACAGCCTGCTAAACAGATGGACGCTGGAAAAAGTGGCAGAAGGTGGATTTCTCTGATGAATCTTCAGTAGAATTACACCACAGCCACCGCAAATACTGCAGGAGACCTACTGGAGCCTATGGATCCAAAATACACCCAGAAAACAGTTAAATCTGGTGGTGGAAAGATCATGGTCTGGGTTACAATCAGTATGGGGTGTGCAAAACATTTGCAAGGTGGAAGGCAATATCATAGCCTAAAATATCAAGAAGTATTAGGCTGGCTTCACACATCCGGCGGGCGCCTTGCGGCGCCCCCGGCATTTTCCCGCAGCGCCGCATCTGAAAATCTGATGCACCGCATGCTGCTTTTTTTCGCATTGACATGCATTAGCGCCGGATGGCGCCGCATGTCAATGCGTTGCATGCGGTTTTGTCCGGATGCGGCGCAAATGTACATTGCGGCGTCCGGAAAAAAACGCTGCATGTAACGTTTTTTTTTTTTGCCGGATGGTTGCTTATCTCTCCAAGCATCAGCAACCATCCGGCAAAAAACGCATTTTGGCCGCCGAAGTGTGAAAGGTTTTCACATGCGGCGCTGCGGCAAAATGCCGGGGGCGCCGCCAGGCGCCCGCCGGATGTGTGAAAGAGGCCTTAGCTATCTCTTACATTCCAAATCATAAAAGGGGTCAAATTTTGCAACAAGATGGTGCTCCATCACATACATCCATCTCTAGAACAAAGTTCCTCCAGGCAAAAAAGATCAAGGTGCTCAAGGACTGGCCAGCCCAGTCACCAGACATAACATCATTGAGCATGTTTGGGGTAGGATGAAAGAGGAAGCTTGGAAGACAAAACCAAAGAATCTAGATGAGCTCTGGAGGCATGTAAGACGGCATTCTCTGCTATTCCTGATGACTTCATTAATATATTGTATGAATATTGTTGAACCGCATGGATGCAGTCCTTCAAGCTCATGGAAGTCACACAAAATATTAAATATGACTCTAATAGCACCACTTACCAAAATCTGACTATTCTGTGTCCATTAAATTATCAATATTTCAGCATTGATGCCAATTTATTTTCTTAACCTAAACCACATTTGGGAGGGTTTCAGCTTTCAAAAGAGTAATTTATAAAACCAATGGATGAATTTAACGTCAGGTTATAAGCTTTGATTTACATAAAATGGATAAGCGACATAACTTCTGTCAGGGAGTGTAGATCTGTGGTGAGCACACTTTGAACCCCCAAGTGCTTCACATAAGTTTATAACGTAGAGCCGTAAAATTAAAAAATCATATTTTTTCCGCAAAAATGATCTTTTCACCCCAATTTTTTATTTTCCCAAGGGTTACAAGACCCCAAAAGTTATAGTGCAATTTGTCCTGAGTACGCTGATACCCCATATGTGGGGGTAAACCACTGTTTGGGTGCATGGCAGAGCTCAGAAGGGAAGTAGCGCCGTTTGACTTTTTCAACGCAGAATTGGCTGGACGTCATGTCGCGTTTGGAGAGCCCCTGATGTGATTAAACAGTGGAAACCCCCCACAAATGACACCATTTTGGAAACTAGACCCCTGCAGGAACTTGTCTAGATGTGTGGTGAGAACTTTGAACCCCCAGGTGTTTCACTAAAGTTTGTAACGCCCGAGCGTGAAAATAAAAATATATTTTTTTCCACAAACATGATCTTTTAGTCCCCAGTTTTTTATTTTCCCAAGGGTAACTGGAGAAATTGGACACCAAAAGTTGTTGTTCAATTTGTCCCGAGTATACTGATACCCCATATGTGGGAGAAAACTACTGTGTGGGCACATGTCGGGGCTCGGAAGAGAAGTAGTGATGTTTTGTAATGCAGACTTTGATGGAATGGTCTGCAAGGTGTCATGTCGCATTTGGAGAGCCCCTGATGTGCCTAAACAGTGGAAACCCCCACAAGTGACCCCATTATGGAAACTAGACCCCCAAGGAACTTATCTAGAAGTTCGGTGAGAACTTTCAACCCCCAAGTGCTTCACAGAAGTTTATAACGTAGAGCCACAAAAATAAAAAATAATATTTTTTTTCCCCAAAAATTATATTTTCGCCTCCAATTTTTTATTTTCCCAAGAGTAACAGAAGAAAATTGGACCCCAAGAGTTATTGTGAATTTGTCCTGTGCGCTGACATCCCATATGTGTGGGTAAACTACTGTTTGGGCACATGGCAGAGCTCAGAAGGGAAGGAGCACCGTTTGACTTTTTCAACACAGAATTGGCTGGAATTGAGATCAGACTAGGGTTGAGCATTCCGATACATTGGATTTCAGGTATCGGAAGTAAGTCTATGGGAACAAAATTCGGAAGTACTTCCGATACTTACTTCCGATATTTTGTTCCCATAGACTTACATTGGATTTCAGGTATCGGAAGTATCGGAATGCTCAACCCTAGATCAGACGCCATGTCATGTTTGGAGAGCCCCTGATGTGCCTAAACAGTAAAAAAACCCTAATTCTAACTCCAACCCTAACCCCAACAAACCCCTAACCCTAATCCCAACCCTAACAATAACCCTAATCCTAACACACCCCTAACCCTAATCCCAACCCTAACCCAAACTTTAGCCCCAACCCTAACCCTAATGGGAAAATGGAAATAAATAATTTTTTTAAATTATTTTTTCCCTAAGGGGGTAATAAAGGGGGGTTTGATTTACTATTTATAGCGGGTTTTTATTTGGCAGCTGTCACACGTTAAAAGATGCTTTTTATTGCAAAAAAAATAGTTTTTGCATCACCACATTTTGAGAGCTATAATTTTTACTTATTTTAACCCACAGAGTCATGTGAGGTCTTATTTTTTGCGGGACGAGGTGACGTTTTTATTGGTACCATGTTTGGGCACATGACATTTTTTGATCGCTTTTTATTAGATTTTTGTGAGGTAGAATGAACAAAAACCAGCAATTCATGAATTTCTTTTGGGGGGCGTTTATACCGTTCCACGTGTGGTAAAATTGATAAATCAGTTTTATTTTTCGGGTTAGTACGATTACAGCGATACATCATTTATATCTTTTTTTATGTTTTGGCGCTTTTATACAATAAAAACAATTTTATATAAAAAATAATTATTTTTGCATCGCTTTATTCTTCGAGCTATAACTTTTTAAATTTTTCGCTGATGATGCTGTATGGCGGCTCGTTTTTTGCGGAACAAGATGACATTTTCAGCGGCACCATGTTTATTTATATCCGTCTTTTTGATCGCATGTTATTCCACTTTTTGTTCGGCGGTACGATTATAAAGCATTTTTTTGCCTTTTTTTTTTTAACCCCTTCCCGACCCATGACGCCTACGTAGGCGTCAAGGTATAAATCATGTTCCTGCAGGTCGGGTGACTGGGGTCACTGAAAGGTCACCCGACCCGCAGGCACAAGACCCTTTGTGCATCACCACAGTGGGGGTGGCTTAACCCCCACGTGGCTACGATCGCTCTGATTGGCTGTTAAAAGTGAAACAGCCAATCAGATCGATTTGTAATATTTCACCAATGAAATTTGGTGAAATATTACAATCCAGCCATGGCCGATGCTGCAATAGCATCGGCAATGGCTTGACACCGAGTTACAACCCCCCCCCCCCCACACCGAGTAATGGCGGTGATCGGCCGCCGCCACCGATTCATGGCAGCGATCGGTCACCGCCGTTACTATCTGCTGCTGCCCTGCACTCCGGTCCTCTTCCCTCCGGTCCGCTCACCCCCGCCTTCCGATCCCCCCCCCCGTCTCATCTCACCTCCCCCGGTCTTCTGGCGCCCGTGGATCCGTCCTGGCGTCCGTACGGGACTCTTCAAGGGCGCCACCATCTGGGAAAAAGGCCGGCGCATGCGCAGTGCGCCTTCTAAAGTCAAAAAATGTATTTTGATCACTGTGATAAACTCTCACAGTGATCAAAATAAAAAAATGTAAATAAACGCCCCTTTATCACCCCCATAGGTAGGGACAAAAAATAAAATAATTTTTTTTTCTATTAGGGTTAGAATTACAGTTAGGGTTAGGTTAGGGTTAGCCTTAGGGTTAGGCTGGATTATGGCACTCCGTTAACGGTGTACCGCAGTCCGTTAACGCTACCATTCACCCCCATTTGCGGGCGCATCGCAATGCATGCCGTAAAGTGGCATGCGTTTGCGACGTGCCGTCATTCAGTGACGGTGTCATGTGTGCATCGCCACGAAGATCGTCGCGGTTGCACATTCTGACTTCTCACAGCTGAGTTGCTGTTTCTTTGTGTTTGGCAGTGAGGGAGTTAATTCTGTCTGTGCTCGGTTCTGGGACTGGGTTCAGTTTCTCCCGGCTGCAATTGATTATTTGTTGATTGGTTTCCTTTAAATCCTTGGTTGTCTGTTTGGGGAGTTGCCAGTGAAATTCTTCATGCAGACCACAGATAGGATTGTATCTGTATAGACTTAAGTTAAAGAGCTCCTTAGTTTGTTTTAAGCTCACCTTGCTTAGAGTTTAATATCCCAGATCATTTATGTTCCTTCTGTGTTTGAGTGTGTATGCAAGTCTGTGTTTTCTCCAGTCTGTCTTATATGTCTAATCTGTGTATTTAGCAGAGATCAGCCCATATCCCTTTGGTGGTAATCAGAATCCTTCTTAGGACTGATTACAGGGTTCAGGGACTGATAGGAGACAGGGTTAGGCTGGAGACTTGGACCTCTGAACCATTATCAGTACCTCCAAGGTGAGGGATTAGTTAGGACCCCAGTTTAGGGTCAGGTTAGACCCCCGGTCCTCCTCTTTCCTGTGACAGTGTATCAAGTCCTCAAGATTAACCCTGAGTTCAACGGATATCGTGTCAGGTAAATCTATTCTATATTTACATGCTGATGTTGCTAATCTATATGTTGTATAGAGTGTTGTTCTTTTAAGAATAGTTTACTGACATCGTACACATATCATAAGACCGCGTGACATTTTCACTGGCCATTAAAATTATCCCCAGTTGCCATGGATCCAGTAGCCCAGCTGGCTCTGCAGTTGCAGGGATTATCCATGGAGCTGACGGACATTAAGTCCAAAGTTTTGTCTCCCTGGAGCAAACCAGATTTGAACCTAAAGTAGCTCTCCCGGACAGGTTCACTGGTGGGCGAGACAAATTTTTCACCTTCCGGGAAGCATGTAAATTGTATTTTCGGCTTCGGCCTCGATCATCAGGGAGTGAAGAGCAGAGAGTGGGAATTGTTATCTCGCTCCTACAAGGGGACCCTCAATCCTGGGCATTCTCCCTTCCTCCGGGATCCCCGGCTCTACAGTCTGTAGATCGATTTTTACTGCCCTGGGTTTGGTATATGATGACCCAGATCGGGTCTCTCTTGCTGAGACAAAATTACGTAAGATACAGCAGGGAGATCGTCCGGCGGAGGAATTTGCTTCTGAGTTCCGTAGATGGGCCACAGATACTCAGTGGAATGACCCAGCTCTTAGGAGTCAGTTTTGTCATGGGCTTTCTGACAAATTAAAGGACGTTTTGGCTCAGTATGATTCTCCTCCATCACTGGAGGCTGCTATGGCCCTAGCTATCCGTACTGATAGACGGCTTCGGGAGAGGGGTGAGGTAACTCCGCCCCCAGTAGTTGCTCCACCTACTACAAAAGTCCCTTATGTTGAGGTTCCCCTTGTCTGTTCAGAGGAGCCTATGCAGTTGGGAGGGACATCATTTCGTAGGAGGGGATTGGTGGTACGCAGCAGGACTAGAAGGTGTTTCTTCTGCGGGAAAGAGGGACATTTTGTTGGGGGGATGTCCATCCCGTGCCTTGTTGAGCAAAAAGTTGCCGGAAAACTGTTAATCCCAGGTTGTGTGGTGGACGACAACCTGGGAGTATGTATTTCGTCCGCTAGTTCTTCTCAGTTCCTTGTACCAGTGGAGATGGTGGTTGGTACGAGAGTGGAGAGATTTTCTGTTCTTCTTGATAGTGGGTCCGGGGCTAATCTGGTTGACGCTCAGTTTGCTCAGGCTCAAGGTATGCCTCTGAGTGTATTGGCCAAACCGATCCCTATATTCTCCATTGACGCCAGGCCTCTCGGCCAAGGTAGCTTTGTTCATGAGGTCCATAACATTGATATTCGGGTAGGGGCGATACATAGGGAACAATTATCTTGTTATGTGTTGGAGGGACTACCTACTCCCATTGTGTTGGGACTTCCTTGGTTGGTTAAACATTAACCCTGTGATTAATTGGCAGTCCAGAGAGATAAGCCAATGGGGTGAGTTTTGCAAAAGTAACTGCATGAACACAGTCATTAGTGCGGTCGTGCCTAGTACATTGCCTCCTTTTTTGGAGGACTTTGGGGATGTGTTCTCTGAGGAGGGGTGTCAGGAGTTGCCTCCTCATCGCGTGTATGACTGCTCTATTAATCTCCTTCCTGATGCTAAGTTGCCTAAAGCTAGGTTGTATAACCTTTCTGGTCCTGAGAGGCAGGCTATGAAAGACTATATTTCGGAAAGTCTGGCCAAAGGGCATATTAGACCTTCATCTTCCCCAGTAGCCGCGGGGTTCTTCTTTGTGAAGAAAAAAGATGGAGGCCTACGCCCTTGCTTGGATTTCCGCGAACTTAATCGGATTACTGTTCGAGATCCGTATCCTCTCCCTCTATTCCTGATATCTTCAATCAAATTGTTGGCGCCAAATGGTTCTCTAAATTGGATCTCAGGGGGGCGTATAATTTGATTAGGATAAAAGAGGGGGATGAGTGGAAAACGGCGTTTAACACGCCGGAGGGACATTATGAGAACCTTGTCATGCCTTTTGGTCTGACTACTGCACCAGCAGTATTCCAACATTTTGTTAATGACATTTTTCGTCACCTTGTGGGGCTGTTTGTGGTCGTATATTTGGATGACATTTTAATTTACTCGCCAGATCTTGTGTCTCACCAGGAGCATGTGAGACAGGTGTTGCAGATCTTGCGAGACAATAAACTATACGCCAAACTGGAAAAGTGTGTATTTGCTGTACAGGAACTTCAGTTTTTGGGTTTCTTGGTGTCAGCCTCCGGTTTCCGTATGGACCCTGAAAAAGTGAGAGCAGTGCTTGAATGGGATCAGCCAGAGGATCTTAAGGCTCTGCAGCGTTTTCTGGGGTTTGCTAACTACTACCGGAAATTTATTTGTAATTTCTCATCTGTTGTCAAACCTCTCACTGACATGACAAGAAAAGGGACGGATTTTTTCTAAATGGTCGGACAAAGCTTGCCAAGCTTTTTCCTCTTTGAAAAAATGTTTTGCTTCGGCACCCGTTCTCATCCAAACCAGATGCATCACAGCCGTTCATTGTGGGGTGGACGCGTCTGACGTAGGTGTGGGTGCAATATTGTCCCAGGTCCGTCCCCTGGTAATGGCATCCGTGCGCTTTCTTTTCTAAGAAGTTGTCGTCCGCCGAAAGGAATTATGATATCGGCAATAGGGAACTTTTGGCCATTAGTTGGCTTTTGAAGAATGGCGTCACTTTTTGGAGGGGGCAGTCCACCCGGTTAACCGTCATTACTGATCACAAAAACCTGCTGTATTTGGAATCTGCTAAGCGTCTGAATTCCAGACAGCTCGATGGTCGTTGTTTTTTACCAGGTTTAATTTTGTCGTCAATATCGCCCTGGGTCTAAAGAATGTTAAGGCTGATGCCTTGTATCGCAGTTTCCCAGGGGCCGGGAAAACGGATGACCCGATTCCTATCCTTCAGGGGGGGTGGTAGTGTCGGCTGTATGTTCTGAGCTTGAGGAGGAGGTATTAGGGGGGACGCCCCTGCAGGACCTTCAGGGAGACTGTTTGTCCCAAATCAGTTGAGACAAAAGGTTATTGAGGCACTCATAATTCTGCTTTAGCAGGACATCCAGGGAGTAAGGTACTTTAGATCTCCTTTCTCGCCGGTTTTGGTGGCCTAACGTTAATAAAGATGTTATAACTTTTGTCGCGTCCTGTGGGGTTTGTGCTCGCTCTAAGACCCCGCATACCCGTCCGTCTGGGACCCTCTTACCCTTGAAACTTCCGGAGCGTCCATGGACTCATTTGTCTATGGACTTCATTACGGATCTTCCTCCGTCGTCAGGGAAAACTGTCATACTGGTGGTTGTTGACAGGTTCAGTAAGATGGCACATTTCATTGCTCTTCCTGCCCTCCCTAATGCTAAAACTCTGGCAAGGTGTTCATTGGGGAGATTGTGAGACTTCATGGGTTGCCTTCTGATGTGGTGTCAGATAGGGGTCTCAGTTTGTGTCTAAATTTTGGAGGGCATTTTGTTTACGTCGGGGGATGCAATTGTCATTTTCCTCGGCTTTTCATCCGCAGGACCAATGGTCAGACAGAGCGTCTGAATCAAAGCCTTGAGACTTATCTTCGGTGTTTTGTCTCAGAGAACCAGGAGGACTGGTCTTCTTTCTTGCCTCTGGCAGAGTTCGCTCTTAACAACAGGCGGAGCGAGTCCACTGGTAAATCCCCGTTTTTTGGGGCATATGGTTTTCATCCCAGTTTTTGTACTTTTAATGGGGGGGGCCCTTCTGGGGGTTTCCTGAGGAGGAGCGTTTCTCGTCGTCACTTGCTTCAGTTTGGAGAGGTGTATTGAATAATCTGAGTGCTATGGGGAAACGTTATAAACGTATGGCTGATAGGAGGAGAGTTTCTGGTCAGATCTGAATGTGAACGATCTGGTATGTTGCTACCAGGAATATAAAACTTAAGGTGCCCTCCTGGAACTGGGTCCCAGATTCATCGGGGCCGTACAGGATCAGTTCCATATATTAATCCTGGGCTTTTCGTCTGACCTCCCTCCTACGTTTAAAATCCACAATGTGTTCCACAAGTCATTACTTAAGAGGTACGTGGCACCAGTCATACCATCACCTTCTACTCCTCCTCCAGTGGTGGTCAATGGTAACTTGGAATTTCAAGTATCAAAGTCATTGACTCACGTCGAATCGCCGGTCCCTTCAGTACTTGGTGCATTGGAAGGGGTAAGGTCCAGAGGAGAGGACGTGGGTTCCTGCGTTGCATTAACGAGATCGGTTGGTTCGGACCTTCCCCAGAACTCACCCGGGCAGACCTGGCCATGAGGGTCCGGAGGCCCCTGTAGAAGGGGGGGGTATGTCATGTGTGCTCGCCACGAAGATCGTCGCGGTTGACATTTGACTTCTCCAGCTGAGTTGCTGTTTTTGTGTTTGGCAGTGGGGTTAATTCTTTCTGTGCTCGGTTCTGGGGACTGGGTTCAGTTTTCCCCGGCTGCAATTGATTATTTGTTGATTGGTTTCCTTTAAAACCTTGGTTGTCTGTTTGGGGATTGCCGTGAAATTCTTCATTCAGACCACAGATGGATTTTTATCTGTTAGACTTAAGTTAAAGAGTCTCCCTTTGTTGTTTTAAGCTCACCTTTCTTAGAGTTTAATTTCCCCGATATTTATGTTCCTTCTGTGTTTGAGTGTGTATGCAAGTCGTGTTTTCTCCGTCTGCTTTATGCTAAAATGTGTATTTTTCAGAGATCAGCCCATATCCTTTGGTGGTAATCAGAATCCTTCTTAGGAGATTAAGGGTTTTGGGCTGATAGGAGACGGGTTTTTGGTGGGACTTGGACCTCCCCAACCATTATCAGTACCCCCCAAGGTGAGGGATTAGTTTGGCCCCAGTTTAGGGCGGTTGACCCCGGTCTCCCCCTTTCTGTGACAGTGTATCAAGTCCTCAAGATTAACCCCCAGTTCAACGGATATCGTGTCGGTAAAAAATATTCTTATTTACAGCTGATGTTGTAATCTATATGTTGTATAGAGTGTTGTTCTTTTAAGAATAGGGGTTTTGACATCGTACACAATAAAAGACCGCTGACGACGGGGCCCCCGGAGGGGCTGCAGGCTGGGTCCGCGTCTGGGGGCCGTCACCGCTAGCGCAGATGAATCATCTGCTGATTCTCTGCGCTAGGGGTATACCAACGCGATGTGTAATGTATACCGTTACCGCCGTCAACGCTAGGTGTTGAATGGGGGGGTAAACGCAAATGAACTGCCTTAGGGGGTTGGTTGGGTTAGGCTAGGGTTAGGGGTTTAAAATTTTTGGGTTGGCTGGATTCTTTCGGTTAGGAGTCCCCTTGACGGACTGCGTTACACCAC
>JARQOD010000003.1:608574494-608623491 GCA_033576555.1 Oophaga sylvatica | reverse complement strand
AGCCCCTGTGCATAGTGCAATCTTCTTCGGCATTTTATTGAAGACAAATTTGCATACAGTGTCTTCAACAAAACGGTGCTATCCGGTAGCATATACCAGAATGGGGGTCCAAGATGGGGGACTAGATTACAGGATGCGGGAGCATATACCAGGATGGCAAAGCAGTTTCCAGGATGGGGGACATACAGTGGGTACTTAACCCCTTAACCCCCAAGGGTGGTTTGCACGTTAATGACCGGGCCAATTTTTACAATTCTGACCACTGTCTCTTTATGAGGTTATAACTCTGGAGCTTCCACGGATCTTCGCGATTCTGAGATTGTTTTCTCGTGACATATTGTACTTCCTGATAGTGGTAAAATTTCTTCGATATAACTTGCACTTATTTTTAAAAAAACGGAAATATGGCGAAAATTTGAAAATTTTGCAATTATCAAACTTTGAATTTTTATTCCCTTAAAACAGAGAAATGTGTCACACAAAATAGTTAATAACTAACATTTCCCACATGTCTACTTTACATCAGAACAATTTTGGAAACAAAACTTTTTTTGTTAGGAAGTTATAAGGGTTAAAAGTTGACCAGCGATTTCTCATTTTTACAACAAAAATTACAAAGCCATTTTTTTTAGGGACTACCTCACATTTGAAGTCACTTTGAGGGTCTATATGGCAGAAAATACCCAAAAGTGACACCATTCTTAAAACTGCACCCCTCAAGGTACTCAAAACCACATACAAGAAGTCTATTAACCCTTCAGGTGCTTCACAGGAGCTGAAGCAACATGGAAGGAAAAAATGAACATTTAACTTTTTAGTCACAAAAATTATCTTTTACATACTTTTTTTTAATTTCACAAGGGTAAAAGGAGAAAATGGACAGATAAAGTTGTTGTGCAATTTGTCCTGAGTATGCCGATACCCCATATGTGGGGGAAAACCACTGTCTGGGCGCATGGTAGGGCTCGGAAGGTAAGGAGCACCGTTTGACTTTTTCAAAACAAAATTGGCTGGAATTGAGATTGAAGGCCATGTCGCATTTGGAGAGCCCCTGATGTGCCTAAACAGTGGAAACCCCCACAAGTGACACCATTTTGGAAACTAGACCCCCTAAGGAACTTATCTAGATCTGTTGTGAGCACTTTGAACCCCCAAGTGTTTCACTAAAGTTTAGAATGCCTGGGTGTGAAAAAAAAAATTCCACAAAAATGATTTTTTAGTCCCCAATTTTTGATTTTTCCCAAGGAAATTGGACCCCAAAAGGTGTTGTCCAATTTGTCCTGAGTACGCTGATACCTATGGGGGTGGAAAAACTGTTTGGGCGCATGACAGAGCTTGGAAAGGAAGTAATGACGTTTTGGAATGGAGACTTTCATGGGTGTCATGTTCAGTTTGCATAGCCCCTGATATGCCTAAACAGTGGAAACCCCCCAAGTGACCCCATTTTGGAAACTAGACCCACTAAGGAACTTATCTAGATCGTGGTGAGCACTTTGAACCCCCCAAGTGCTTCACACAAGTTTATAATGCCTAGGCATGAAAATAAAAAATCCTATTTTTTTCCCACAAAAATGATCGTTTAGTCACCAATTTTTTTTATTTTCCCAAGGGTAACAGAAGAAATTGGACACAAAAGTTGTTATCCAATTTGCCCTGAGTATGCTGATACCCCATATGTGGGGGGAACCACTGTTTGGGCGCACAGCAGAGCTCGGAAGGGAAGGAGCGCCATTTGACTTTTTCAAACCAAAATTGGCTGGAATCGAGATTAGACGCCATGTCGCGTTTGGAGAGCCCCTGATGTGTCTCAGCCCACTTTCCACTCACACCTGATTGCCATTAGCTGCATTTATATTCAGTGCAATGGGTCTGCTCCAGACGTAGTTTGCTTCATATATTTCAAATCCCATATTTCAAATTACAGATTTCTAATTACACTACTGTGAATTAGACTAGAATTCTAGAATGCATTTGGCCACACATGAATCCTACAGCATTGTCATCATCACCTTGTGACCGAGATGTTCTTCTGTTCCCACAGGTATGAACAGCTGCAAACTTTCCCCAGCTTTTCAGTGTTCCTGAATGCATCATGTGTATTGCTTTGTTTAATGGTATGAACAGCTGCAAACTTTCCCCAGCTTTTCAGTGTTCCTGAATGCATCATGTGTATTGCTTTGTTTAACCCCTTCATGACCCAGCCTATTTTGACCTAAATGACCTGGCCATTTTTTGCAATTCTGACCAGTGTCCCTTTATGAGGTAATAACTCAGGAACGCTTCAACGGATCCTAGCGATTCTGAGAATGTTTTTTCGTGACATATTGGGCTTCATGTTAGTGGTAAATTTAGGTCGATAATTTTTGCGTTTATTTGTGAAAAAAATGGAACTTTGGCCAAAATTTTGAAAATTTCGCAATTTTCAAATTTTGAATTTTTATTCTGTTAAACCAGAGAGTTATGTGACACAAAATAGTTAATAAATAACATTTCCCACATGTCTACTTTACATCAGCACAATTTTGGGAACAACATTTTTTTTTGTTAGGAAGTTATAAGGGTTAAAAGTTGACCAGCGATTTCTCATTTTTACAGCAAAATTTACAAAACCATTTTTTTTAGGGACCACCTCACATTTGAAGTCACTTTGGGGGTCTATATGGCAGAAAATACCCAAAAGTGACACCATTATAAAAACTGCACCCCTCAAGCTACTCAAAACTACACTCAAGAAGATTATTAACCCTTCAGGTGCTTCACAGGAACTAAAGCAACGTGGAAGGAAAAAATGGACATTTTAATTTTTCCAACAAAATTTTTCTTTTAGTATCAATTTTTTCATTTTTGCATGGGCAACAGGATAAAATGGATCCTAAAATTTGTTGGACAATTTCTCCTGAGTACACAGATACCTCATATGTGGTCATAAACCACTGTTTGGGCGCACGGCAGGGCTCAGAAGGGAAGGAGCGCCATTTGACTTTTTGAATGGAAAATATGCTGGAATATTTAGCGGTTGCCATGTCACATTTGGAGAGTCCCTGTGTGCCTAAACATTGGAGCTCCCCCACAAGTGACCCCATTTTGGAAACTAGACCCCCCAAGGAACTTATCAGATGCAGAGTGAGCACTTTGAACCCCCAGGTGCTTCACAAATTGATCCGTAAAAAAAGAAAGTACTTTTTTTTTCACAAAAATTTTCTTTTAGCCTCAGTTTTTTCATTTTCACATGGGCAACAGGATAAAATGGATCCTAAAATTTGTTGGGCAATTTCTCCTGAGTACACCGATACCTCATATGTGGTCATAAACCACTGTTTGGGCGCACGGCAGGGCTCAGAAGGGAAGGAGCGCCATTTGACTTTTTGAATGGAAAATATGCTGGAATATTTAGCGGATGCCATGTCGCATTTGGAGAGTCCCTGTGTGCCTAAACATTGGAGCTCCCCCACAAGTGACCCCATTTTGGAAACTAGACCCCCCAAGGAACTTATCTAGATGCAGAGTGAGCACTTTGAACCCCCAAGTGCTTCACAAATTGATCCGTAAAAAAAAGAAAGTACTTTTTTTTTCACAAAAATGTTCTTTTAGCCTCAGTTTTTTCATTTTCACATGGGCAACAGTATAAATTGGATCCTAAAATTTGTTGGGCAATTTCTCCTGAGTACACAGATACCTCATATGTGGTCATAAACCACTGTTTGGGCGCACGGCAGGGCTCAGAAGGGAAGGAGCGCCATTTGACTATTTGAATGGAAAATTAGCTCCAGTCGTTAGCGGACACCATGTCATGTTTGGAGAGCCCCTGTATGCCTAACTTTGGAGCTCCCCCACAAATGACCCCATTTTGGAAACTAGACCCCCTAAGAAACGTATGCAGATGCACAGTGAGCACTTTGAACCCCCAGGTGCTTCACAAAAGTTTATAACGCAGAGCCGTGAAAATAAAAAATCATTTTTTTTTCTCAAAAATTGATTATTTAGCCCCATATTTTTTATTTTCACAATGGTTACAGGAGAAATTGGACCCCAAAAGTTGTTGTCTAATTTGTCCTAAGTACGCTAGTACCTCACATGTGGGGGAGAACCACTGTTTGGGCACACGTCAGGGCTTGGAAGGGATGTAGTGACGCTTTGAAATGTCGACTTGATGGAATGGTATGCGGGCGGGCAGAGCCCCTGATGTGCCTAAACAGTAGAAACCCCCCACAAGTGACCACATTTTGTAAACTAGACCCCTCAAGGAACTTAACTAGATGTGTGGTGAGCACCTTGAACCCCCACGTGCTTCACAGAAGTTTGTAATGCAGAGCCGTGAAAATAAAAAATCATTTTTTTCCTCAAAAACTGATTTTTTTAACCCGCAATTTTTTATTTTCACAAGGGTAACAGGAGAAATTGGACCACAAAAGTTGTTGTACAGTTTGTCCTGAGTACACTGGTACCCCATATGTGGGGGGGAACCACTGTTTTGGCGCATGGGAGAGCACAGAAGAGAAGGAGCGCCATTTTGGAATGCAGACTTGATGGAATGTTCTGTGGGCGTCATGTTGCGTTTGCAGAGCCCCTGATGTGCCTAAACAGTAGAAACCCCCCACAAGTGACACCATTTTGGAAACTAGACCCCCCAAGGAGCTTACCTAGATGTGTAGTGAGCACTTTGAACCCCCAAGGGCTACACAGAAGTTTATAACGCTGGGCCATGAAAATAAAAAAATCATATTTTTTCCACAAACATGATCTTTTAGTCCTCAATTTTTTTATTTTCCCAAGGGTAACAGGAGAAATTAGACCTCAAAAGTTGTTGTCCAATTTGTCCTGAGTACGCTGATATCCCATATGTGGGAGAAAACTACTGTATGGGCACACTTCGGGGCTCGGAAGGGAAGTAGTGACATTTTGAAATGCCGACTTGATGGAATGGTCTGCGGGCGTCATGTTACGTTTGCAGAGTCCCTGATGTGCCTAAACAGTATAAACTCCCCACAAGTGACCCCATTTTGGAAACTAGATCCCGCAAGGAACTTATCTAGATGTGTGGTGAGCACTTTGAACCCCCAAGTTCTTCACAGAAGTTTATAACGCAGAGCCGTGAAAATAAAAAATCATTTTTTTCCCACAAAAATAAATTTTTTAGTCCCCAATTTTTTTTTCCCAACAGTAACAGGAGAAATTAGACCCCCAAAGTTGTTGTGCAATTTTTCCCGAGTACGCTGATACCCCATATGTGGGGGTAAACCACTGTTTGGGCACACGTCCGGGCTTGGAATAAAGGGAGCACTGTTTGACTTTTTGAAAGCAAAATTTGCAGGAATCAATGTTGGCGCCATGTCGCGTATGGAGACCCCCTGATGTACCTAAATAGTGGAAACCCCTCAATTCTAACTCCAACCCTAACCCCAACCCTAACCCCTACACACCCCTAACCCTAATACAAACCCTAACCATAACCCTAACCCCAACACACCCCTAACCCTAATCCCAACTCTAACCATAAACCTAACCACAAGCCTAACCCTAATCCCAACCCTAACCCCAAAACACCCCTAACGCTTATCCCAACCCTAACCCTAATCCCAACCCTAACCCTAATTCCAACCCTAACCCTAATTCCAACCCTAACCCTAATTCCAACACCCTTAACCCCTAGTTCTAACCCTAAGGCTGGGTTCATATTGCGTTTTACCAGCCCGTTCAACACGTAGCGTTGACGGGCTGGTAACGGTATAGCATAACGCGATCGCGTTATGCTATACCCGCTAGTGCAGAGGAATCAGTGATGATTCATCTGTGCTAGCGGTGATGGAGCCCAGACGCTGCAGCCTGCGTCCAAGGCTCCGTCACTGAATGACGACACGTCGCGAACGCATGCCGCTTCATGGCATGCGTTGCGATGCGCACACAAATGGGGTGAATGGCAGCGTTAACGGACTGCGTTACACCGCGTTATACCACGGTGAAACGCAGTCCATCTAACGGACTGCCATAATGCAATATGAACCCAGCCTGACCCTAAGGCCCGTGCACAAGTTGCGGATTCACTTGCGGATTTTTCTAAAATCTAAAATCCGCAGGTAAAACGACCTGCCTTTTACCTGCGTATTTAGCGCGGATTTGCTGCGGTTTTTCTCTGCGGTTTTACGCCTATAATGGAATAGGTGTAAAATCGCTGCGGAATCCGCACAAAGAATTGACATGCTGCGGATTTAAAACCGCAGCAAATCTGCGCTGAAAAATCTGCAGCATGTGCACAGCGTTTTTTTTTTACCATTTATTTGCATTGTACTGTACATGGTTTCTGGATCTGCTGTGAATCCGCAGCGCCAAATCCGCTGCGGATCCGCAGCGAAATCAGCTGCGGATCAGCAGCGAAATCAGCTGCGGATCAGCAGCGAAATCGCTGCGGATCAGCGAACAGCTGATTATGCGTCAGCTGATTATCCGCAGCTGATTTCGCTGCTGATCTGCTGCTGATTTCGCTGCTGATCCGCAGCGAAATCAGCAGCGAATCAGCAGCGAAACAGCAGCGATCAGACGAAATCAGCAACGCGGATCAGCAGCGAAATCAGTGCGGATCAGCAGCGAAATCAGCTGCGGATCAGCAGCGAAATCAGCTGCGGATCAGCAGCGAAATCAGCTGCGGATCAGCAGCGAAATCAGCTGCGGATCAGCAGCGAAATCCGCTGCTGATCCGCAGCTGATTTCGCTGCTGATCCGCAGCTGATTTCGCTGCTGATCTGCTGCTGATTTTCGCTGCGATCCGCAGCGAAATCAGCAGCGAAATCAGCAGCGGATCAGCAGCGAAATCAGCTGCGGATCAGCAGCGAAATCAGCTGCGGATCAGCATGCGGAAAATCCGCTGCGGATCACAAAGCGATGCGAATCCGCTGGCGGATCAGCAGCGAAATCAGCTGCGGATCCGCCGCAAAATCCGCAACGTGTGCACAGGGCCTAATAGGAAAAAAAAAAAAATTCTTTATTATTTGTCCCTACCTATGACAGGGGGGGTTCACTTACTTTTTTTTATTTTGATCACTGTGACAGTTTATCACAGTGATCAAAATAAATTTTTTGACTATGTAGGGCGCACTGCGCATGCGCCGGCCGGCGGGCGCACTGCGCATGCGCCCGCCATTTTCCAAGATGGCGGCGCCCATGAAGAATCCCGGCAGCCGCCGGGAAGGATCCAGGGACATCGGTGGACCGGGAGAGGTGAGTATGGGGGTCGGAAGTGAGGGGGGGGGATCGGAAGGTGGGGGCAGCGGAGGCCAGGACGAGGGGTGCTTTTAGTGACGGCGGTGACCGACCGCTGCCATCTTTCGGTGGCGGCGGCCGATCGCCGCCGTGAATCCGTGTGGGGGGGTCAGGGCTCGGTGTCCAGCCATGGCAGATGCTATTACAGCATCGGCCATGGCTGGATTGTAATATTTCACCAATTATATTGGTGAAATATTACAGATTGCTCTGATTGGCTGTTTCACTTTTAACAGCCAATCAGAGCGATCGTGGCCACGGGGGGGTTAAGCCAACCCCCCTGTGGTGAAGCACAAAGGGTCCTGTGCCGGCGGGTCGGGTGACCTTTCAGTGACCCCGGTCACCCGACCCGCAGGGACGCGATCCTTTCATGACGCCACATAGGCGTCATGGGTCGGATTGGCACTGATTTTCATGACGCCTACGTGGCGTCATGGGTCGGGAAGGGGTTAATGGTATGAACAGCTGCAAACTTTCCCCAGCTTTTCAGTGTTCCTGAATGCATCATGTGTATTGCTTTGTTTAATGGTATGAACAGCTGCAAACTTTCCCCAGCTTTTCAGTGTTCCTGAATGCATCATGTGTATTGCTTTGTTTAATGGTATGAACAGCTGCAAACTTTCCCCAGCTTTTCAGTGTTCCTGAATGCATCATGTGTATTGCTTTGTTTAATGGTATGATTTGCTCACCCATCTTCCTGTGTACATAATTGTACTCCATTCTTCTTATCTTCACCACACATCTGAGTGGTCTGTGTAACCCCTTCCCCCTTTTATGACCTTTCCTTAACTCTGTGCATTTGGCCTGAGCAGTCTCAGTCCACTTTCCACTCACACCTGATTGCCATTAGCTGCATTTATATTCAGTGCAATGGGTCTGCTCCAGACGTAGTCTGCTTCATATATTTCAAATCCCATATTTCAAATTACAGATTTCTAATTACACTACTGTGAATTAGACTAGAATTCTAGAATGCATTTGGCCACACATGAATCCTACAGCATTGTCATCATCACCTTGTGACCGAGATGTTCTTCTGTTCCCACAGGTATGAACAGCTGCAAACTTTCCCTAGCTTTTCAGTGTTCCTGAATGCATCATGTGTATTGCTTTGTTTAATGGTATGAACAGCTGCAAACTTTCCCCAGCTTTTCAGTGTTCCTGAATGCATCATGTGTATTGCTTTGTTTAATGGTATGAACAGCTGCAAACTTTCCCCAGCTTTTCAGTGTTCCTGAATGCATCATGTGTATTACTTTGTTTAATGGTATGAACAGCTGCAAACTTTCCCCAGCTTTTCAGTGTTCCTGAATGCATCATGTGTATTGCTTTGTTTAATGGTATGAACAGCTGCAAACTTTCCCCAGCTTTTCAGTGTTCCTGAATGCATCATGTGTATTGCTTTGTTTAATGGTATGAACAGCTGCAAACTTTCCCCAGCTTTTCAGTGTTCCTGAATGCATCATGTGTATTGCTTTGTTTAATGGCATGATTTGCTCACCCATCTTCCTGTGTACATAATTGTACTCCATTCTTCTTATCTTCACCACACATCTGAGTGGTCTGTGTAACACCTTCCCCCTTTTATGACCTTTCCTTAACTCTGTGCATTTGGCCTGAGCAGTCTCAGTCCACTTTCCACTCACACCTGATTGCCATTAGTTGCATTTATATTCAGTGCAATGGGTCTGCTCCAGACGTAGTCTGCTTTATATATTTCAAATTCCATATTTCAAATTACAGATTTCTAATTACACTACTGTGAATTAGACTAGAATTTGACTGGAATTTGGCTGCAAGGTAACAATCTAAAACCACTATGTTTCATTTTCTTATCACTTTCACCCCCATCCTCCTTTCTTTCTTCCTATCCCCTGTAATCCCCCCACCTAGTAAGGAATTAGTCATTTCCCCCTCCATTCTCCCCAGCCATCTCACCTTTCCCTCAGAACTGTTCCTCCACATACAATCCTTTTTACCAAGACACACACGGCCACACCATGGCTTATCCTGCTCTCACCTTCTAACGCTCTGTCTGCTACTCCTCATCGCTGGCGATGTATCCCCAAATCCTGGCCCTCCTCAACACATCCCCACACTAATTTCTAACACCCTGCCATGATCTTCCACACGTTTTTGCAACCCTGTCAACCTCATACCTATCCATCCACACCCCCCTCCCCCAGTCCCCCTACCCGGAGCACTATGGAACGCACGCTCCGTCTGCAATAAACTGTCATTTATCCACGACCTCTTTATCACCAACAAACTCTCCTTCCTTGCCATCACTGAAACCTGGCTCACCCCCTCTGACACAGCCTCTCCAGCTGCGCTTTCCTATGGCGGATTTCATCTTTCTCACACCCCTCGCCCCAGCAACAAACGTGGTGGAGGAGTTGGCTTACTCCTGTCTGATACCTGCTCCTTTACCCCTATTCATATTCCACCCTCCGCTGCTATTCCCTCGTTCGAAGTGCACTCCGTCCGCATCTATTCCCCTTCCAACCTCCAACTGGCTGTCATCTACCGCCCCCCGGAACTAGCCATCTCCACCTTTCTCGACCACTTCACCACCTGGCTACTCCATTTCCTCTCTGCTGACATCCCCACCATCATCATGGGCGATTTCAACATCCCATTGACACTTCCACCCCGGCTACCTCTAAACTTCTTTCACTCACAGCTTCCCTCAGCCTCACTCAATGGTCCTCTGCGGCCACTCACAAAGGCGGTCACACGCTGGACCTTATCTTCACCCGTCTCTGTTCCCTCACTAATCTCACTATCTCCCCACTCCCCTGTCTGACCACAACCTACTGACATTCTCTTCCCTCTCCTCTGTTAATACGAATCCCCCATTCCACAAACTCACCCACCCTCGCAGAAACTCAAACACCTCAATTTACAATCGCTCTCTGAGTCCCTCCTCCTCTCACAGACATAGCCTCACTTAATGACACAGATGCTGCTGCCACATTTTATAACACCACAATAAAAACCACACTTGATTCGGCCGCCCCCCTCACGCAGAGCAAAACTCGTACAATCAACAGGCAGCCCTGGCTGACCGGCCTGACCAAGGAACTGAGACGGGCTTCCAGGGTTACCGAGTGGAGATGGAAGAGAACCCATTCTACCGAGCACTTCAACGCATACAAGCAGTCCCTTGCCAGCTTCAAGTCCACGCTCTCTGCCGCAAAACAAACTTACTTTGCATCTCTCATATCCTCCCTGTCTCACAACCCTAAACAGCTCTTCAACACTTTCAATTCTCTACTCCATCCCATAGCACCTCCTCCCTCTCCTCTCATTTCTGCCGAAGACTTTGCCTCCTTCTTTAAGCAAAAGATTGATACTATCAGAGAAGGCTTTGGCCCACAGCCCCCAATGCCCCTCTTAGCCACTCAGCCCTGTTCTTCCAAAACCAGCTTCGCCACCATGACAGAAGATCAGCTCTCCACTCTCCTGTCAAGATCACACCACACCACTTGCGCGCTTGACCCACTCCCGTCCCACCTCATCCCTAACTTTGCCACAGTCTTCATCCCTACTCTCACACACCTCTTCAACCTTTCACTTACAAATGGTGTCTTTCCTTCATCCTTCAAACATGCTTCAATCACACCGATCCTCAAAAAGCCCTCCCTCGACCCATCCTCTGCGTCTAGCTATCGCCCGATATCTCTTCTCCCCTACGCCTCAAAACTACTGGAACAGCATGTATATCTTGATCTGTCCTCCCACCTTTCCTCCTGTTCCCTCTTTGACCGGTTACAATCAGGCTTTCGACCGCATCACTCAACTGAAACTGCCCTAACTAAAGTCACTAACGACCTGCTAACCGCCAAGAGCAAGCGACACTACTCTGTCCTCCTTCTCCTGGACCTGTCTTCTGCCTTTGACACCGTAGACCATTCCCTCCTTACAGATTCTCTCATCTCTTGGCATCACAGACTTGGCCCTATCCTGGATCTCATCATACCTAACAGACCGAACATTTAGTGTCTCCCTCTCACACACCACCTCCTCACCTCGCCCCCTGTCTGTCGGTGTTCCCCAAGGCTCAGTCCTAGGACCCCTACTCTTCTCCATCTACACCTTCGGCCTGGGACAGCTCATAGAATCCCACGGCTTGCAGTATCACCTCTACGCCGATGACACGCAGATCTACCTATCTGGACCTGACCTCACCTCCCTACTGACCAAAATCCCACAGTGTCTGTCTGCTATCTCAGCCTTCTTTTCTGCTCGCTTTCTCAAACTTAAAATGGACAAAACAGAATTCATCATCTTTCCCCCACCTCATTCTACCCCTCCACCAGGCCTATCCATCAATGTCAATGGCTGCTCGCTTTCCCTAGTCCCACATGCTCGGTGCCTTGGGGTGATCATCGACTCTGCCCTCTCTTTCAAACCACATATCCAAGCCCTCGCCACCTCCTGCCGCCTCAAACTCAAAAATATTTCCCGGATCCGCTCATTCCTCAACCAAGAAACCACAAAAACACTAGTGCACGCCCTTATCATCTCCCGCCTCGACTACTGCAACCTCCTACTGTCTGGCCTCCCCTCTAGCACTCTGGCACCACTCCAGTCCATCCTACACTCTGCTGCACGACTAATCCACCTGTCTCCCCGCTATTCCCCAGCCTCCCCACTATGCCAGGCCCTTCACTGGCTTCCTATTGCCCAGAGGCTCCAGTTCAAAACCTTAACCATGACATACAAAGCCATCCACAACCTTTCTCCTCCATATATCTGTGACATGGTCTCCCGCTACCTACCTACACGCAACCTTCGATCCTCTCAAGATCTCCTTCTCGACTCCCCCCTCATCTCTTCTTCCCACAACCGCATACAAGTCTTCTCCCGGGCTTCCCCCATACTCTGGAACTCCCTGCCGCAAAACATCAGACTTTCACCAACAATGGAGACCTTCAAGAAAAACTTGAAGACCCACCTGTTCCGACAAGCCTACAACCTGCAATGATCCTCAGTGTACTGAACCATCGCACGACCAGCTCTACCCTCTCCTAGTGTATTCTCACCCATCCCTGTAGACTGTGAGCCCTCGCGGGCAGGGTCCTCTCTCCTTCTGTACTTGTGTGTCCCTTGTCTAGCACATGTTTATTGTACGTGTCTATATTTTTCCCTTTTCATATGTAAAGCGCCATGGAATAAATGGCGCTATATAAATGTATAATAATAATAATAATAAGCCTAAACAGTGGAAACCCCCACAAGTGACACCATTTTGGAAACTAGACCCCCTAAGGAACTTATCTAGATCTGTTGTGAGCACTTTGAACCCCCAAGTGTTTCACTAAAGTTTAGAATGCCTGGGTGTGAAAAAAAAAATTCCACAAAAATGATTTTTTAGTCCCCAATTTTTGATTTTTCCCAAGGAAATTGGACCCAAAAGGTGTTGTCCAATTTGTCCTGAGTACGCTGATACCTATGGGGGTGGAAAAACTGTTTGGGCGCATGATAGAGCTTGGAAAGGAAGTAATGACGTTTTGGAATGGAGACTTTCATGGGTGTCATGTTCAGTTTGCATAGCCCCTGATATGCCTAAACAGTGGAAACCCCCACAAGTGACCCCATTTTGGAAACTAGACCCACTAAGGAACTTATCTAGATCTGTGGTGAGCACTTTGAACCCCCCAAGTGCTTCACACAAGTTTATAATGCCTAGGCATGAAAATAAAAAATCCTATTTTTTTCCCACAAAAATGATCGTTTAGTCACCAATTTTTTTATTTTCCCAAGGGTAACAGAAGAAATTGGACCACAAAAGTTGTTATCCAATTTGCCCTGAGTATGCTGATACCTCATATGTGGGGGGAACCACTGTTTGGGCGCACAGCAGAGCTCGGAAGGGAAGGAGCCCATTTGACTTTTTCAAACCAAAATTGGCTGGAATCGAGATTAGACGCAATGTCGCGTTTGGATAACCCCTGATGTGCCTAAACAGTGGAAACCCCCACAAGTGACCCCATTTTAGAAACTAAAACCCATACGGAACTTATCTAGATCTGTGGTGAGCATTTTGAACCCCCAAGTGCTTCATACAAGTTTTATGACGTAGAGCCGTAAAATTAAAAAATCATATTTTTTCAACAAAAATGATCTTTTCATCCAATTTTTATTTTCCCAAGGGTAACAAGGCCTCAAAAGTTATTGTGCTCTTTGTCCTGAGTACGCTGATACCCAATATGTGGGGGTAAACCACTGTTTGGGTGCATGGCAGAGCTCGGAAGGGAAAGCGCGCCGTTTAACTTTTTCAACGCAGAATTGGCTGGACGCCATTTAGCGTTTGGAGAGCACATGATGTGCCTAAACAGTGGAAACCCGGCTCGGAAAGGAAGTAATGACGTTTTGGAATGCAGACTTTGTTGGGTGTCATGTTCAGTTTGCAGAGCCCTGATGAGCCTACACAGTGGATACCCCCCACAAGTGACCCCATTTTGGAAACTAGACCCCCTAAGGAACTTATCTAGATCTGTGGTGAGCACTTTGAACTCCCAAGTGCTTCACACAAGATTATAATGCCTGGGCATGAAAATAAAAAATCTTATTTTTTTTCCCCACAAAAATGTTTTAGTCCCAGTTTTTTTATTTTCCCAAGGGTAATAGGAGAAATTGGACACCAAAAGTTGTTCTTCAATTTGTTCTGAGTACGCTGATACCTATATGTGGGAGAAAACTACTGTATAGGCACACGTCGGGGCTCCGAAGCGAAGAAGTGACGTTTTGCATTGCAGACTTTGATGGAATAGTCTGCGGGCGTCATGTCGCGTTTGGAGAGCCCCTGATGTGCCTAAACAGTGGAAACCCCCTACAAGTGACCCCATTTTGGAAACTAACCCCCCCAAGGAACTTATCTAGATGTGTGGTGAGAACTTTGAACCCCCCAAGTGCTTCACAGAAGTTTATAACGTAGAGCCATAAAAAAAAAAAAACTTTTATTCCACAAAAATGATATTTTTGCCCCCAATTTTTTATTTTCCCAAGGGTAGCAGAAGAAATTGGACCCCAAGAGTTATTGTGCAATTTGTCCTGAGTATGCTGATACCCCATATGTGGAGGTAAACTACTGTTTGGGCGCATGGCAGAGCTCAGAAGAGAAGGAGCACCGTTTGACTTTTTCAACGCAGAATTGGCTGGAATTGAGATCAGATGCCATGTCATGTTTGGAGAACCCCTGATGTGCCTAAACAGTGGAAACCCCCCAATTTTAACTTCAACCCTAACCCCAACACACCCCTAACCCTAGTCCCAACCCTAACCCCAAACATAACCCTAACACACCCATAACCCTAATCCCAACCCTAACCCTAACTTTAGCCCCAACCCTAACCCTAACTTTAGCCCCAACCCTAACCGGAAAATGGAAATAAACACATTTTTTAAATTTTATTATTTTCCATAACTAAGGGGGTGATAAAGGGGGGTTTGATTTACTATTTATAGCGGGTTTTTATGTTTGGCAGCTGTAACACGCTAAAAGACGCTTTTTATTGCAAAAAATAGATTTTGCATCACCACATTTTGAGAGCTATAATTTTTCCATATTTTGGCCCACTAAGTCATGTGAGGTCTTATTTTTTGGGAACGAGTTGACGTTTTTATTGGTACAATTTTTGGGCACATGACATTTTTTGTTCGCTTTTTATTACGATTTTTGGGAGGCAGAATAAAAAAACACCAGCAATTCATTAATTTCTTTTTTTTGGGGGGGCCTTTATACCGTTCCGCGTGTGGTAAAATTGATAAAGCGGTTTTATTCTTCGGGTCAGTATGATTACAGCGATACATCATTTATATCTTTTTTTTTATGTTTTGGTGCTTTTATACAATAAAAACAATTATATATAAAAAACAATTTTTTTGCATCGCTTTATTCTGCGAGCTATAACTTTTTCATTTTTTCGCTGATGATGATGTATGGCAGCTCGTTTCTTGCGGGACAAGATGCCGTTTTCAGCGGTACCATGTTTATTTATATCAGTCTTTTTGATCGCGTATTATTCCACTTTTTGTTCGGCGGTATGATGATAAAGCATTGTTTTTTACCTTGTTTTTTTTTAAGGGGTTCACTAAAGGGCTTAACTAGTGGGACAGTTTTATAGGGCAGGTCGTTTTTTTATTTACATACAATTTATGGAGGAATATTTTGTTTTTCTTTATTTAGGAATTTTTTTTTTACACGTTAATTTTTTTTTTTTACTTTGTCCCAGGGTGGGACATCCCTATAAAGTGTCAGATCGCTGCTCTGACAGTTTGCACAGCACTCTGCCAGACCAGCGATCTGACAGGCATTGCAGGAGGCTTTCTCAGCGCCTGCTCTCAGCCTTCATACGCAAATTTGCTCCTGGGCTGGTGGGAAGAGAACATCATCTTTGGTGATCTGATGGATATAGCAGAGGACAGGATTATACTGTGGCTCCGCTATGTTGATGACGTCTTTGTCATTTGGAGGGGTGATGAAGATAGTTTTGGAGACTTTGTGAAAAATCTTAACACCAATGATATTGGCCTATATTTCACTTTTGAGGCCAATGCATATACGTAGACTACCTTTTCTGGATATTTTGATTGAAAAGGTGAAGAAGGTTATCTACATACAAAAACGTTTAGAAAGCCCACTGCTTCTAATTCACTCCTTAGATGGGAATCCAACTATCCAATTCCCCTTAAAAAAGGAATGCCGAAAGGCCAATACTTTAGGGGTAAGAGAAATTGCTCTAAGCCAACAGCCTTTAAGGAGCAAGCAGATGAATTGAGAGAACGCTTTTTAAAAAGAGGTTACCCAGATAACGTTCTTAAAGATGTCTACAGTACATCCTTGAGTAAAGGTACTGCCACACTAAACAATCCCGCTAGCGATCACGATAACGACGCATACTAATGCGATCGCTAGCGGGATTGTTTCTATATCGCTAAGTGCGGCCACATTTAGCGATATAGTTAACGACGCTATCCCCGTTAGCGATCTTCTTAACGACTTTAGCGGTACGAAAGTACCGCTAAATCGCTAAGAAAAGGTGCCACACTAGCGATATATACTTACCCAGCGGGAGCGCCGACGAGAAAATAGGGTCCGGAACGATTCCAGCGACGAGCGAGATCACAGCAGGAAGCTCGTCGCTGGCAGATGCCGCACACAACAACATCGCTAACGGGATCGCTAAATAGTGACGTTTTTTAGCGATCCCGTTAGCGATATTGTTCAGTGTGGCATACCCTTAAGGATAGAAAAGATCTACTCACCCCATCCAAAGAGAGGGCTGACAAGGACAGTATCAGATTCATCACTAGGTTTCTCAAATGGGTCTAAAGAACTAAGAGAAATCTTTAAAAGGCATTGGCCAATTCTTCATATGGATAAGGATCTGACGGACGTCATTTCCATTGATCCACAAATTACATTAAGAAAGGGACGATCCCTAAAAGACAGATTAGTATGCAGCCATTTTTCCCCAGAAAGCCATAACAATAACACATGGCTTAAGGGTCAACCAAAAGGATGTTATAGGTGTGGTAACTGCAAATACTGCAGAGCGATTCAGCAGCGCAAAGAGTTCATGAGTTCTGTTACCAAAATTAAACATCCGATTAAACAGTTCATTAACTGTAAGACAGTAGGGGTCATCTATAAAATCACTTGCAAATGTGGCCTTGACTATATAGGCAAGACAAGAAGAGAGCTTAGAAAAAGAGTAGGAGAACATCACAGAGACACTGTTAACAGAAGAGACACACCAATAGCAAACCATCTGAATAAAGTCCATGGAGGCGATTTGAAAGCTATCTCAGTCATGGGAATAGAAAAAGTCCATAAAAATCAAAGAGGAGGAGACTGGGATAAACTTATCCTCCAAAGAGAGACCTACTGGATTTTCTGTTTACAAACTATGAACTATGGGTTTAAATGAAATACTTACCTTTTCTTCCTTCCTTTAAGTAGGGACCCCTAGGGAATCTAGCACAGGGAGAGCCGCCGTTGAGTGGGGGCGCCACTGCGCAGGTTTTAGGGTGCCAACCTCCGCGTGAGGTAGGGATCTAATAATGAGGGAATAATAGGGGCATTAATAGAGAGCACCCTTTTCTATCCTTCTGTTAAGAAGGTCCTTCGTATTCCCCAGCACACAATACATAGTCGTTTGAAATAATTCCCTACAAAGAACTATTTTCTCCCTCAAGTCTTGACTCATGGGAAGGGTCGGTATCAAAATTCTCTATATTTTTCGTCTATCCAATTATTCAGATTCCTTATCTGCACATATTCCTTTTCCCCAGACTTGTTCCCTCAACAAGCAGAAAATAAAACGCTTCACCTCATTGAACTCTAAGCGCTATAGAGACTTTTGAATACCTGAAAATGTTTATAGTATAGGACACAATTTAATGGAATTCCATAGTTTTCTAATATCTCTGTGGAATCTTCTAATATAACCCCTTAATAAGCTTTCCTGAATTAAGACAGACGCTTCCTTGCAATCTATAGGCGCGCTGCCTGCTCGTTTCAAGAAGCCGCTTGTTTATGCGGCTCTCTGCATTGAAGTGGCAGCTATTGTGATGACGTAGCCACGCGTTGCTAAGCGACAACATGAGGCTTCATATAGAAGCATGATACGAGCACAGAAAATGAGGCATGCGGTCCACGAAGGATCCGATGCGTTCCATTAACAGGAAGTGCCCTTCCTTGGCGTCCGGAAATGGAAAACAGCTGCGAAACTACGTAACTTATAAAATGCTGGCGAGATCAACATAGCGGTAAGCTGTGTCTCAGAGTCCTGAACCTGTTCGCTTTCCCCTGATGATTCAAACAGTGATGAAACGCGTTGGGAAATAATCCAAGGGGTGCATGACCATTCAGCTGATGAGTGGCTGTAGAAGGTCCCCTCAAACACGAGGAATCATAGCGCCAAGAATGAGTGCCTATGACCGGTCGCCGTAGATAAGTATTTATATTATGTTTATGATGAACCCTGTTATGTTAGGTAGCTGAGGAGGACAGGAACAACAGCAGGGCAGCCGAACACCTGAGATGTTGGTAACTAATGGGTTGCAGATTCCTAAACTAACGACACAACTAGAGGTAGCCGTGGAGCGTTCCTACGTTGATCCTAGACGCCTCATCACAGCCTGAGAGATAACTACACCTAAAGGCAGAAAGATGAAAGCTATCTGCCCCGGAGCAGATCCCCAAAGAAAATAGGAAGCCCCCAAACATATAATGGCGGTTAGACAAGATGAAAATACAAACATAGGCAGAAAATAGACTGAGCAAACGCTGGGGCCACAAGCTGACTAAATAGGATAGGACAGGAGAGATTACTTTCTGCAACCCAGAAAACCCTACAAAATCCAACAATTCTGATTACAAAAATACTGAGATCACACGATCTTGCCACCCACTAAATCAGATCTCAGTGTGAACAAAACCAAGCCGCAGCCGCTGAAAAGACAGGAAAAAGCAAATGAAAAAACAACAGTGGCTACAGACAAACTGTGAGGAGCACAGGCCCCAGAAGGGGACCCGGCTGTCCTCCACAAATGTGCAGAAAACAATGCAAACAGCAAGCACAAAAAGAAAAGCAGAAAATATCTTATCTGAAAGCAGCAGACGCAGATAAGACACCAGCAAACTTCCAAATGAACCAGGAACCACAATTGAGACCAGAACAATTGATCACCGGCGACCATCATAGGAGGGAACCTCCCTTATATCAGTCCAGTCAGTGATCCCAGATTGCCATTCCTCGCTGGAAGGTTCAGTACTGTCTGTAACCACCAGAGGGAGCCTCTGCTCATTCACAACAGAACCCATCATGAGTACAAGTTATCTTGAGCAATTTTCTTAAGGTACCATGGATGGGATAGCAATGATCATTTATTAACGGCACATTAGTTAACTATGAGACATTGATATAGCAAACATTGCCACTAAACACCATTTACTATGAATATGGGGGTTACTCTCTGTCAATAGTAACAGAGAACTAATTTATACCGTTTTCTATTTGTATAGTGGTATTTGGAAAATCAAGCTCCCACTCATGACATGCATGCATTTGCCTGATAGAGGTTTTTTCAAATAATTAGAACCTTTTTCTATCAGATTTTTGAAAGGAGTAATAAAGAGGATCATAGGTATCCATATAGCCCAAAAAAAAGACTGCATTCTTTACTCCAGAAAAGGAACAATTTTGCATGATACTGCTATTTAATCTAAGTACATACTTTGAATTTCTCCATATAAAATATATGAGATATTATTTATTACAACTATAAGGTCTATACGATGAACCAGTGGCATATGTAATTGTATTTTATCTGCAGATTTTGTTGGTAATTTGTGGTTTTGCACATGCACTTTATATCACTAGGCACTTTTGTATTTTAATTATCTAGTAAAGGTTAAGTTTTAAACATATAATTTTGATCAATCTGCTTTGACACACTCTTTCCTTTCAACCATCTATTTTGTGTCTAATAAAAACACACCTGGTCAAAGAGAAGATTGGGGTTTTGGCCAGAATGTGGATTCGACATTCATATCATGCTACGTATTCTAACTATGCAAGGGGGAGGTCTCAGTATTGGTACATACTTCGGTGCCATATGAAGAGGTGAAGTGCAATTGGATAAGGATGGACAGTATGTGTATATTGTGCTTCATGTGTATGGGCAATTGTTGGGACTCATCCAATACACAAACCTGTAAGATAGAATGGAGCCGGTAGTTTCTGGAAGCTTCTCAATGTAGCCACATGTTAAAAGTTGGTGTGCACCTCCCCCATCGATGGACTGATCCCAGGACACAGGACAATAGACTCATGTGTTGGCTGAGTCAGTTGTGTGGCGACTTGCGAAGGGCTGGGATCTTATGCTGAGGCGAGATCCAGGGGACCGTGTGTATTGTTAGGAGCTGCCACATGGGACTGTGTTGTGTCCCTCATCTGCTGGATCCATTGAATTCACCCAAGGACTATTTCTATTTTCCTGGCGTCGGATTGCCGGGTGGCATCCCCGGATCTGCTCCCTTTGTGTGGACTCATTGTGGACTCCTTACGGACGCTGCAGAATTACTTTCATTTGTGTTATCCCAGTTCCCTATTCCAATAAATCTTGTTGGATTGTTTATCGGCCTGGTGTCTCTTCCTGCTCTGTCGCATACCCTGTCACAAACTGGTGGGAAGCAGTGGGGTCAGAGCAGAAAGAATGGAGGACAGCGGCCCATCAAAGTCTGGAACCGGAACCTCAGGATACAGAACCTGGACTGTGGGGTTTACAAACAAAGGCCCGTAAATTAGGAGTCTGCTATAAAGGACTGACCAAGGACCAACTAATTAAGGCTTTGGAATGAGCTTGCCTGCAAGATGGCACTGAAGAAGGATTCCCACAGCAAAAGGAGGAAAGACAGGAGCTGCAGGTAAATACCCCAAAGAGTCAGTGGGTTGTGTGGTACGAGGAGGAGATGGACCTGCTTGGAGAGGAGGTCACCATAGAATATAAGATGGAGGCCATTCATAGAGCTCAAGAGAGGGCATTGCTGGAGAGACAGCTCGCTGTGCAAGCAGATGGAAGCTCCAGACAGACGATCCACAGTATACACCATGATAGAATTCCCAGAGTGTCCCGCAAGGACTTTAAGCCATTTAATGAGGCTGCAGGCGACATTGGGGGCTTCTTTCAAGACTTCGAACATCAATGTCGATTAATGGAAGTCCTGGAAAGGGAGCGAGTCAGACATCTGGTGGGGCTTTTAGAGGGTGGAGCTGCTGAAGCCTATAGAGCTATGGACCCGGTGGAACTGTGAGTATGGGGAGGTAAAAGAGGCCATCCTAGAACATTATGCCGTAACCACAGACACATACAGGACTCCGTTCCGCTCCTTAGCCTGTGATGGGGAAGTAACATAGTAACATAGTTATTAAGGTTGAAGGAAGACTTTAAGTCTAACTAGTTCAACCCATATCCTATCCTAACCTGTCCTAACATGTTGATCCAGAGGAAGGCAAAAAAAAAAAACAATGTGGCAAACAGTAAGCTTCATATTGGGGAAAAAAAATTCCTTCCTGACTCCACATAAGGCAATCAGACTAGCTCCCTGGATCAACGCAATATCTAGGAAACTAGTGTATATAACCTGTAATATTATACTTTTCAAGAAAGGCATCCAGTCCCTTCTTAAATTTTAGTAGTGAATCCCTCATTACAACATCATACGGCAGAGAGTTCCATAGTCTCACTGCTCTTACAGTAAAGAATCTGCGTCTGTGATTATGGCTAAACCTTCTTTCCTCCAGACGTAGAGGATGCCCCCTTGTCCCCGTCACAGGTCTAAGAGTAAAAGATCATTAGAAAGGTCTTTGTACTGTCCCCTCATATATTTATACATTGTAATAAGATCACCCCTAAGCCTTCGTTTTTCCAAACTAAATAACCCCAAGTGTAATAACCTGTCCTGGTATTGCAGACCCCCCAGTTCTCTAATATACTGTCCTGGTATTGCAGACCCCCCAGTTCTCTAATAACCTTGGTCGCTCTTCTCTGCACCCGCTCCAGTTCAGCTATGTCTTTCTTATACACCTGAGACCAGAACTGCACACAGTATTCTAAGTGTGGTCGCACTTGTGACTTGTATAGAGGTAAAATTATGTTCTCCTCATGAGCGTCTATGCCTCTTTTAATGCATCCCATTGATTTTTTGCCTTTGCAGCAGCTGCCTGACACTGGCCACTAAATGTGAGTTTGTTTTCCACCCATAAAACCCAAGTCTTTTTCAGTTACAGTTTTGCCCAGTGTTTTACAATTAAGCACATACAGGTCCTTCTCAAAAAATTAGCATATAGTGCTAAATTTCATTATTTACCATAATGTAATGATTACAATTAAACTTTCATATATTTTAGATTCATTACACACCAACTGAAATTTGTCAGGTCTTTTATTGTTTTAATACTGATGATTTTGGCATACAACTCCTGATAACCCAAAAATCCTGTCTCAAAAAATTAGCATATCAAGAAAAGGTTCTCTAAACGAGCTATTACCCTAATCTTCTGAATCAACTAATTAACTCTAAACACATGCAAAAGATTCCTGAGGCTTTTAAAAACTCCCTGCCTGGTTCATTACTCAAAACCCCCATCATGGGTAAGACTAGCGACCTGACTGATGTCAAGAAGGCCATCATTGACACCCTCAAGCAAGAGGGTAAGACCCAGAAAGAAATTTCTCAACAAATAGGCTGTTCCCAGAGTGCTGTATCAAGGCACCTCAATGGGAAGTCTGTTGGAAGGAAACAATGTGGCAGAAAACGCTGTACAACGAGAAGAGGTGACCGGACCCTGAGGAAGATTGTGGAGAAGGACCGATTCCAGACCTTGGGGGACCTGCGGAAGCAGTGGACTGAGTCTGGTGTAGAAACATCCAGAGCCACGTGCACAGGCGTGTGAAGGAAATGGGCTACAGGTGCCGCATTCCCCAGGTAAAGCCACTTTTGAACCATAAACAGCAGCAGAAGCGCCTGACCTGGGCTACAGAGAAGCAGCACTGGACTGTTGCTAAGTGGTCCCAAGTACTTTTTTCTGATGAAAGCAAATTTTGCATGTCATTCGGAAATCAAGGTGCCAGAGTCTGGAGTAAGACTGGGGAGAAGGAAATGCCAAAATGCCTGAAGTCCAGTGTCAAGTACCCACAGTCAGTGATGGTGTGGGGTGCCATGTCAGCTGCTGGTGTTGGTCCACTGTGTTTCATCAAGGGCAGGGTCAATGCAGCTAGCTATCAGGAGATTTTGGAGCACTTCATGCTTCCATCGGCTGAAATGCTTTATGGAGATGAAGATTTAATTTTTCAGCACGACCTGGCACCTGCTCACAGTGCCAAAACCACTGGTAAATGGTTTACTGACCATGGTATTACTGTGCTCAATTGGCCTGCCAACTCTCCTGACCTGAACCCCATAGAGAATCTGTGGGATATTGTGAAGAGAAAGTTGAGAGACGCAAGACCCAACACTCTGGATGAGCTTAAGGCCGCTATCAAAGCATCCTGGGCCTCCATAACACCTCAGCAGTGTCACAGGCTGATTGCCTCCATGCCACGCCGCATTGAAGCAGTCATTTCTGCCAAAGGATTCCCGACCAAGTATTGAGTGCATAACTGAATATTATTATTTGATGGTTTTTTTGTTTGTTTTGAAAAAACACTTTTATTTTATTGGACGGTTGAAATATGTTAATTTTTTGAGACAGGTTTTTTGGGTTATCAGGAGTTGTATGCCAAAATCATCAGTTTTAAAACAATAAAAGACCTGACAAATTTCAGTTGGTGTGTAATGAATCTAAAATATATGAAAGTTTAATTGTAATCATTACATTATGGTAAATAATGAAATTTAGCACTATATGCTAATTTTTTGAGAAGGACCTGTAATTATACATCTTGTTTGTTCGACCCAAGTGCATGACCTTACATTTATCCCCATTAAAGCTCATTAGTCATTTATCAGCCCAATCTTCAATCTATAATGGAAGAACCCTTTCAAAGAGTAGCTGTCGATATCATTGGACCTCTGGCTAAACCAAGTAAATCTGGAAAGCAGTACATTCTCACTGTTGTGGACTACGCCACCCGATATCCAGAAGCTGTGGCCTTGTCAGGTATTTCGGCATCCAAGATGGCCGAGGCCCTGGTTACCATTTTCACCAGAGTAGAATTTCCAAGTGAGATCCTATCAGACCAAGGCTCCCAGTTGATGTCGGAGCTGGTACAGTGTCTCTGGCGCACTTGTGGAGTACGAGCGATCAGAACGACACCCTATCATCCTCAAACAAATGGACTTTGTGAACGATTCAATGGCACGCTGAAACATATGTTAAGGGCCTTCACTGACAGGGATGCAGACTGGGAGAAGTACCTACCCCATCTCCTATTTGCCCATCGGGAAGTCCCCCAGGAGTCCACTGGGTTTTCCCCCTTTGAGCTCCTCTACAGAAGAAAGGTCAGAGGACCTTTAACCCTGCTAAAAGAATATTGGTAAGGGCAAGTTGAAGATACAGGAACTTTTGTTGTTCCATATGTCCTAAAGCAGGGGTGGGGAACCTCAGGCCCCAGGGCCATTTACGGCCCTCGATGACCTTTTATCCGGCCCCCGGGCAGATTCTCTGGGACTGCTGTGCTTAGGCAGGGAGCTGTATTTGATTGCCACCAGCTCATTAATTTCTTCTTGCTCTGTGAGCACACATGTAGTGTTCACTACTGAACACTGAAGGGCATGCAATGAAAGATTACGTCCTGACACCAGTGCCAGAGTCAGGATGTACTTTGTGGGCGGAGTTTGTACGGCCCCCAAAGGATGGTATAAATATCCAAATGGCCCTTGGCAGAAAAAATATTCCCCACCCCTGTCCTAAAGCTTCGGGAAACCCTGTCTCAACTTGCTAGTTTTGCTCAGGATCATGTGCAGATGGCTCAAACCAGACAGAAGACATGGTATGACCGCAAAGCCCGCTATTGGAGTTTGCAGAAGGACAACAGGTCTTAATGATTGTTCCCCATCGGCAAAATAAACTGCAAACAACATGGGAGGGTCCCTTTCGGGTTCTCAGAAAACTTAATGACACCAATTACCTCATTGTTTTAGATGACCAGGGTTTAAGACAAAAAACTGTCCATGTGAATATGATTAAGGAGTACCATGCCTGGACCCTACCAGTGATAGCCAGCTGTCGGCTAGCTTCAGAAGACAGGAGGAGGACTCAGTACCTGATCTTGTGGAAGACGCAAGAGCCACATTAACTGTGGAACAGGTGCCTCTGGGAGATCACCTGGATTCCTTATAGAAAAAACAAATGCTGGGGGTGCTCCATCAAAGACAGGCTGCTTTCTCATCCCGACCGGGTCGAACCACAGTGGCCCAACATCATATGGACACTCCGGGCATCCGTCCCATACAGCATGCTCCTTACCGGGTACCAGAATCAGAAACACTATGCAGTATGAACTGGAAGAGATGCTACATCTTGGGGTAATTTAGGCCTCGCATAGCCCTTGGGCCTCCACTGTGGTGTTAGTACCCAATAAAGATGGGAGTGCTCGATTTTGTGTGGACTACAGACGACTAAATGACCATACTATAAGTGATCCTTATGCAATGCCCCGCATTGATGAACTTCTAGACCAGCTAGCTGGGGCCCGATATGTCACTACTTTGGATCTCAGTAAGGGATATTGGCAAATCCCTCTGACGGGAGGGAGGGAGAGAAAGGTCGGCTTTCATAACCCCCTTTGGTTTGTATAAATTTCTAAACATGCCTTTCGGAATGAAAAATGCCCCTGCAACCTTTCAGAGAATGGTAGACAGATACTCCGGGGATGTGAAGATTTTGCTTGTGCCTACTTGGATGATATTGCCATTTTCAGCCAGATGTGGGAGGAACACATGAACCACGTAGCAGTTGTTCTTGACCGGATTCTTGCAGTAGGCCTGACCATTCGACCTGATAAATGCCAATTGGGGATGGGTGAAGTCCAGTACCTAGGGCATAGAGCAGAAGGAGGGAAGCTACGTCCTGAACCTGCCAAAATACAGGCTATTAGAGATTGGCCTGTACCCCAAACCAAGAAACAAGTTATGGCTTTTTTGGGCACTGCCAATTATTACCGAAAGTTTGTTTCTCATTTCAGCACTGTGGCCAAGCCTCTTAGAGACCTCACCAAGAAAACCATGCCCCGGGTGGTGACTTGGACTCCAGCCTGTGATGAGGCTTTTAATCTGCTGAATCATAGAATGGTAGAGTTGGAAGGGACCTCCCCCTGCTCAAAACAAGATTCACTAAATCATCCCAGACAGATATAGGTCCAGCCTCTGTTTGAAGACTTCTATTGAAGGAGAACTCACCACCTCTCGTGGCAGCCTGTTCCACTCACTGATCACCCTGTCAAAAAGTTTTTTCTAATATCTAATCTGTGTCTCCTCCCATTCAGTTTCATCCCATTGCTTCCAGTCTTTCCTTGTGCAAATGAGAATAAAGATGATCCTTCTACAATGTGACAGCCCTTGAGATATTTGTATACAGCTATTAAGTCTCCTCTCAGTCTTCTCTTTTACAAGCTGAACATTCCCAAATCCTGCAACCGTTCCTCATAGGACATAGTTTGCAGACCGGTCACCATTCTGGTCGCTCTTCTCTGAACTTGCTCCAGTTTGTTGATGTATTTTTTAAAATGTGGTGCCCAAAACTGGACACAGTATTCCAGATGAGGTCTGGCCAAATCTTGTTGGATTGTGTATCGGCCTGGCTTCTCTTCCAGCTCTGTCGCATACCCTGTCACAGCGAGCCTGAGGGAACTGTATGGGACGCCATGAAGGCCTTTCTTAGAAGCCTGTTCATTAGGGATATTTCCAGATGTAAGAATGAATCTAGGCAGGAGGAGCCCCAGGCGTTGGAAGAATTGAGGAATGCAGAGAGTGAGGCGGTGATTCGGCCTACCCCAGAGACGCAGGGGCGCATAAAGGGAGCCCAAGAAGTAATGGACAAGATTAATTTAAAAACTGCTAAAAAGAGGCAGGAGTCCCAGAGGGTGTCATTCTATGAGGATGGTGAAAAGGTTGGTCATCTCTTGTCTTCGATAGCAGCTGCACAGAGGGGGTAGTCCTATGTGTCTAGTCTGTATGATGAGGAAGACAGGTGGTGGACACAAGGGACATTCTAAGTGTTTTTGGGAGGTTCTATGGAGAGTTGTATAGTTCTAAGCTATCGGCTTCTAGGGAAGAGATTTTAAGCTTTTTGGAGGGGGTGGGCCTGTTGCAGCTCAGTGCGGAGGATAGGGACAGTTTGGAAAAACCCTTAACAGTAGAAGAACTGGAGGAGGCGTTGGCTTCCATGGCAAATGATAAGGCTCCTGGGGCAGATGGCCTACCAGTCGAAGTATACAAGCAGCTTAAGGATGTGTTGTTACCTAGATTTTGTGATATATTTCAGGGTGCCCTTGGGGAGGGACAGCTTCCAGAGTCTATGAGGGATGCAACGATTGTGGTTTAGCCCAAGGAGGATAAAGATGCTCGGAGACCAGTCGTATAGGCCAATTTCACTTCTGTCGGTAGACGTCAAGTTATTGGCTAAAGTTAAGGCAGGCAGGCTGGCGAGGGTGGTTACTGGTGTGATTCACCCAGACCAGTCTGGCTTTATGCCTAATAAATCAACAGCCATCAATCTGAGGAGGCTATACTTGAATATTCAACTGCCTGCGGATAATGCGGGATGCAAAGCGGTTGCTTCTTTAGATACTCATAAGGCGTTCGACTGTGTGGAGTGGGATTATTTGTGGATGGTGCTGGGGCAAATGGGTTTTGGGTTGATTTTCATTTCTTGGGTAAGGCTGCTTCTATTCCTCCTCAATAGCTAGAATAAGGGTGAACGGAGACAGATCGGATAAATTTGATCTTACCAAAGCGACTCAGCAGGGATGTCCCCTCTCTCCATTATTGTTCGCCCTCGCGATTGAGCCACTTGCTGCTCATGTTCGGACAGCAGCTGAGGTAAAGGCTTTAGGTATGGCCCGGTGGAGGAAAAGACTGCACTCTATGCAGACGATGTTCTCTTGTTTCTGCAGGATCCCCTCGAGTCCTTGAGTCAGGCGGTAGCTATTGTCGAGCGGTTTGGGGAAATGTCTGGATTGAAGATAAATTGGGATAAATCAAATCTTATGATGGTAGACAGGGATTGGTTGGGAGAGTTTGGATGTACTAGACTTAGAGTAGTTCACCAGTTTAAATATCTAGGAACACAGATTGCTTTGCCGATCACGGAATATTTTAGATTGAATGTGCTTCCGCTCCTGGCTACATTTAAAGCTAAGGCCTAGACCTGGTGCAAGCTGCGTCTCTTGCTGGTGGGTAGGACGAACCTGTCTAAAATGATACTCATGCTGAAACTCCTATATGTGCTTCATAATTCGCCGATGTGGCTCCTGTGGGGTTTATTCCAGAGACAAAATTCCATAATTCGAGATATGGTCTGGGGCGGATGTCAACCCAGGATAAAACTAGAGATCTTGCAGAGAACCAAGTATGGTGGGACTTGCTCTGCCCAATCCTTGGATATATTTCCTGGTGTCCCAAGGCCAACATATCAGAGGTTGGGTATCAAGAGTCGGGAGGAGTTCGGTGCAGGCTCTGTTTGGGTATGTGGTTCGGAGGGCCTCTTTGGTGCGAGGGCTTGAGGATGGGAGTTTTGGTCGGTTGGGTAAGATGTTCCCCACACTAGGCCTGGTGCAGAAGACGTGGTCCAGGATCAAAAGGATCCGAGAGATCTCTCAAATGACGATTTATACTCCCTGTTATGTTTCGGTAACTGAGGAGACATGGCAAAAAATAGCAAAAGTGGTAATACACCAGAGAGGCTGGAACCTATTGGATTGCAGTAACCTGAACTAACCACACAACTAGAGGTAGCCGTGGAGCATTCCTACGTTGATCCTAGACGCCTTATAGAATCATAGAATAGTAGAGTTGGAAGGGACCTCCTGGGCCATCTGGTCCAACCCCCTGCTCAAAGCAGGATTCTCTAAATCATCCCAGACAGATGTCTGTCCAGCCTCTGTTTGAAGACTTCCATTGAAGGAGAACTCACCACCTCTCGTGGCAGCCTGTTCCACTCATTGATCACCCTAACTGTCAAAAAGTTTTTTCTAATATCTAATCTGTGTCTCCTCCCATTCAGTTTCATCCCATTGCTTCTAGTCTTTCCTTGTGCAAATGAGAATAAAGATGATCGTTCTACAATGTGACAGCCCTTGAGATATTTGTAGACAGCTATTAAGTCTCCTTTCAGTCTTCGTTTTTGCAAGCTAAACATTCCCAAATCCTGCAACCATTCCTCATAGGACATGGTTTGCAGACCGGTCACCATTCTGGTGGCTCTTCTCTGAACTTGCTCCAGTTTGTTGATGTCTTTTTTAAAATGTGGTGCCCAAAACTGGACACAGTATTCCAGATGAGGTCTGACCAAAGAGGAGTAGAGGGCAATAATGACCTCACGTGATCTAGACTGTATACTTCTGTTGATACATCCTAGAATTGCATTTGCCTTTTTTGCTGCTGCATCACACTGTTGACTCATGTTCAGTCTGTGATCAATTAGTATACCCAAGTCTTTTTCACATGTGCTGTTACTTAGCCCTATTCCTCCCATTTTGTATATGCTTTTTTCATTTTTATTGCCCAGATGTAGTACTTTGCATTTTTCCCTGTTAAAATCCATTCTGTTAGTTGCTGCCCACTGCTCCAGTTTATTTATATATTTTTGAATCCTCTCTCTCTCTTCTCTAGTATTAGCTACCCCTCCTAGCTTTGTGTCATCAGCAAATTTGATCAGTTTACCCTCAATTCCTTCATCTAAATCATTGATAAAGATGTTGAACAATACAGGGCCCAAAACAGAGCCTTGTGGTACCCCACTTGATACATTCTTCCAACTGGATGTGCAGCCATTTACGACCACTCTTTGGGTCCGATCACTAAGCCAGTTATGAATCCACCTAACAGTTGCCTTGTCCATTCCATACTTAGTCATTTTTTCAATAAGGATTGTGTGAGATACTTTGTCAAATGCTTTGCTGAAGTCAAGATATACTATATCTACAGCATTTCCATGATCCACCCAGTCAGTGATTCTGTCATAGAAGGAAATTAAGTTAGTCTGACATGACTTGTTAGTTACAAACCCATGCTGACTCTGTTTAATCACTTCATTCTTATCCAGGTACTTGCATACATGTTCTTTAATAATTTGTTCAATGATCTTTCCTGGTATAGAAGTCAGACTCACCAGCCTGTAGTTCCCTGGGTCCACCTTCTTCCCCTTTTTGAAGATAGGAACAACATTTGCTCTTCTCCAGTCTTCTGGGACTTCTCCTGTTCTCCAAGAATTTTCAAAGATTATGGACAGTGGTTCAAGAATTTCTTCTGCTATCTCCTTCAGTACTCTGGGGTGTAATTCATCTGGACCTGGAGACTTGAATTCATTTAGGTTAGCTAAGTGTTTCCTCACTGTCTTTCTGTTTATAGATATCCTGGATTCTTCTATTCCTTTAATAGGACAGTGAAGATCAGCTGATGTTACATTTCCTTTCTGAGAGAAAACAGATGCAAAATAGGAATTTAACAGTTCAGCCTTCTCAACATCCTGTCTTACCATTTCATCATTTTCATGATCTCGTCACAGCCTGAGAGATAACTACACCTAAAGGCAGAAAGATGAAAGCTATCTGCCCCGGAGCAGATCCCCAAAGAAAATAGGAAGCCCCCAAACATGTAATGGCGGTTAGACAAGAAGAAAGCACGGACACTGACAGAAAATAGAATGAGCAAACGCTGGGGCCCAAGCTGTCTAGACAGAAAAGTACAGGAAAGAATTCTGACTGCAATCCAACAAAAACCCTAACAAAAATACCAAAACTTCTGATTGCCAAAAAACCTGAGATCACACGACCTCTTCCACCTAAATCAGATCTCTGGTGTAACAAAACGCTATTCAGCAAATAAAAGTAACAAAAGAGCAAAGCAAAAGTGCAGACATAAACGGAGCACAATTGCAGCGCCAGACCCCCAAAAGGGGACAGGCTGCAGTCCACTGCCGGCAGCAAACCAGCAGAGAAAATCAAACAGAGAAAAAAAAACAGCGAACACTTATCTGAAGGAGAGCAGGAAACTAGCAGTGCTTCAAGCAAGACCAGAAGAACAATTGATAACCGGCAAGGCTGCTGGGAAATCAGGCCACTTATATCCCACCATTCAGCGCCAGCTGAAGGCCATTCATTAATCAGTTCATTACCCTCAGCAACCACTGGAGGGAGCCCCAGCTCAGAAGCCGCCACCAGCATATTCACAACAGACACCCCCCCCCCTTGAGGAGGGGTCACCGAACCCTCACCTGCGCAACCAGGCCGATCAGGATGGGCTCGATGATAGGCATGGATAAGTCTCCCAGCATGAATGTCCGAAGCAAACACCCAAGAATTGTCCTCCTGACCATAACCTCTCCACTTAACCAAATACTGGAGTTTCCGTCTAGCAAAACGAGAATCCAATATCTTCTCAAACACATACTCCAAATTGTCCTCAACCAAAACAGGGTCGGGAGGTGCAGCCATAGGAACCACTGGTTCGACAAACCTCTTCAATAAGGATTTGTGGAACACGTTATGGATCTTAAATGTCCCTGGAAGAAGCAAACGGAAGGAAACCGGATTAATAATTTCCATGATCTTATAAGGTCCAATGAACCTTGGCTTAAATTTAGGAGATGCAACCTTCATAGGGATATTCCTTGAGGACAACCAAACCAAGTCCCCCACTTTAAAACGAGGACCATCAGTCCTATGCCGGTTGGCAAACCGCTGGGCCTTCTCCTGAGAGAGAGACAACCTCTCCACCACCTGGTCCCAAATCTGCTGCATACGCTGCACAATAGAGTCAACCCCCGGACAGACAGAAGCCTGTCCTGAAGAAAATCGAGGGTGAAACCCGGAATTGCAGAAAAATGGAGACATCAAGGTGGCAGAGCTAGCTCTATTATTAAGAACACCACGCCCCCTGAGGAAGGAGTGTTTTTCTCACTCCGAAACGCGCGTCGGGGTGGGCTTGGAGACCGCTGCCCTCTGCTTCTTTTGGTAACTATTCATTGCACTCTTTACTTTTTGTCATGCATTTACTTTTGGGTGCTCTGAGAGGTTTGTGCCCTTCATTTTATGTGGCAAGTATGCGCCCTAGTTTATCTGGGATTGCTATATGATTAGTGGTAACTATCATAAAGTACCCATATGTTATTGCCCACCTCATTTTCTACATGCCATATGATTTATTGGTGGAGGTAAGCCGTGGCTTTAACAGTATGTTTCTAAATAGAATCTACCTTGATATTATTACCACTTTTGTTACAACTATGACTTTTTTGTCATCTAATATTTAGAGGTCTTTTGGTTCTCCTAGCCCCTTTTTGTTTATGTTATGTGTATTGTGGTTTCAATTTCCCTCCTTACCATTGTACTGGTTATATTTTAACTTATAATAATAAAATTTGTACATTTTGGACTTTATGACTGTTTTTTCTGTGGTTGTTGTCTCTATTATTAAGAGCAAACTCAGCCAAAGGCAAAAAAGAGACCCAGTCATCCTGATCAGCAGACGCAAAACATCTCAAATAAGTCTCCAAGGTCTGGTTTGTTCTCTCGGTTTGTCCATTGGTCTGAGGGTGAAATGCAGAGGAGAAAGACAACTGAACACCAAGTTTAGAACAAAATGTCCTCCAAAATCTGGAAACAAACTGGACTCCTCTGTCAGACACAATGTTCTCTGGAATGCCATGCAACCGAACCACATGCTGAAAGAACAAAGGCACCAACTCAGAAGAGGAAGGCAACTTAGGCAATGGCACAAGATGTATCATCTTGGAAAACCTATCACAGATTACCCAGATAACGGTCATTCTCTGAGAGACAGGAAGGTCAGAAATAAAATCCATAGAAATATGGGTCCATGGCCTCTTGGGTACAGGTAATGGCATTAACAAACCACTAGAACGAGAGCAAGGCTTGGAACGAGAGCAAGTCCCACAGGACTGCACAAAGTCCCTGACGTCACGAGACAAAGTAGGCCACCAAAAGGAGCGACTCACCAAGTCTCTGGTACCAAAAATCCCGGGATGACCAGCCAACGCGGAACAATGAATCTCAGACATCACACTCTTTTTCCACTGGTCTGGAACAAACAACTTCCCAACAGGACAGCGCTCAGGTTTATCCACCTGACACCCTGACTGAGCCAGTCTCAAATTGGGCGAAATGGCGGAAAAAAACACACCCTCTTTCAAAATAACAGCAGGATCAGATAACTCAGGAGAATCTGCAAAGAAACTCCTCGAGAGGGCATACGCCTTGACATTCTTAGTGCCAGGAAGAAAAGAAACCACAAAATTAAAACGTGTGAAAAACAAGGCCCACCTGGCCTGTCTAGGATTAAGTCGCTTGGCTGATTCGAGATAAACCAGGTTCTTATGGTCCGTGAGGACCACCACCTGATGTTTGGCTCCTTCCAGCCAATATCTCCACTCTTCAAAGGCCCACTTCATGGCCAATAACTCCCGATTACCCACGTCATAATTACGTTCAGTTGGAGAAAATTTTCGAGAGAAAAAGGCACAAGGGTTACTCTTAGAGGTCTCTGGATCCCTTTGGGACAAAACAGCACCTGCCCCAATCTCAGAGGCATCAACCTCCACCTGAAACGGCAGAGAAACATCAGGCTGCAGTAAAACAGGAGCAGAAATGAATCTCTGCTTAAGTTCCTGAAATGCAGAAACTGCCTCAGGAGGCCAATTCACCACATCGGAACCCTTTTTGGTCAGATCAGTCAATGGTTTAACAATATCAGAGAAATTACCAATAAATTTACGATAAAAATTGGCAAAACCCAAAAATCTCTGAAGAGCTTTAAATGAAGTAGGTTGAACCCAATCACAGATGGCCTGAATCTTGACCGAGTCCATTTCATAAACAGAAGGAGACAAAATGAATCCCAGAAATGAGATCTTCTGTACGCCAAAAAGACACTTTGATCCCTTCACATACAGTGCATTCTCTCTCAAAATCTGGAACACAGTCCGAACATGTTTCACATGAGAGTCCCAGTCATTGGAAGAAATCAAGATATCATCTAAATAAACAATCAGAAATGTATCCACAAAATCCCTGAAAATATAATTCATGAAGGATTGAAAGACGGAAGGGGCATTAGTAAGCCCAAAAGGCATCACTAGGTACTCAAAATGCCCCTCTGGGGTATTAAACGCCGTCTTCCATTCATCCAAGTGCTTAATGCGAATAAGGTTATACGCCCCCCTGAGGTCAAGCTTGGTAAACCAACTAGCACTTTTCAATCTGGAAAATAGGTCAGAAATCAAAAGTAACGGATATTGATATTTAACAGTGATCTTATTCAGGAGGCGATAATCAATACACGGCCTCAATGAACCATCCTTTTTGGCCACAAAGAAAAAACCGGCGCCCAAGGGTGAAGAGGATGGTCTGATATGACCCTTCTCCAATGACTCCTTGATATAAGATCGCATAGCATCATGTTCAGGTACAGATAAATTAAAAAGGTGACCTTTAGGAAATTTACTACCAGGCACTAATTCAATAGCGCAGTCATAGCATCCTATGGGGAGGCAAGGATGCAGATTTACTTTCACTAAACACATCAGAAAAATCAGTCAAAAAGTCAGGGACATCCTGAGACTGGGGAGAGGCAGAAAAAACAGGAGTGTCAGTATTAACACATTGGCAGCCCCAACTGGTCACAGACACAGATTTCCAATCCAAAACAGGATTATGAGACTGTAACCAAGGGAAACCCAGTACAATAATGTCATGCAGATTATGCAGCACCAGAAATTTGCAACTCTCCTGATGATCTGGTTCAACCCTCATTATCACCTGAGTAGAAAACTGGGGTTTATTCTCCGCCAAAGGGGTAGAATCAATGCCCAGTAGGGGAAGCGTCACCACAGTAGAAACATAACCCATTGCGCTTACGAAACTTATTACGCTGAGTCCCAGAAGTCACTCCATCACACTGCATGGGCTCAGGAGCTGGCTCACAAGGCAACACTATCTCATGCATACCTCTGCGCTCACGCAAACGTCTGTCAACTTGAATAGCCAAAGACATAAAATCATTAAGACCAGAGGGAACAGGGAATCCCACCATAACGTCCTTTACTTCTTCTGACAGACCCTTTCGAAAAAGGGCTGCCAAAGCATGATCATTCCATTTGGTCAGGACTGCCCACTTTCGAAATTTCTGACAGTACAACTCAGCGTCCTCAAGACCCTGATTTAATGCCAACAAGGTCTTTTCAGCTTGATCAGTGACATTAGGTTCATCGTACAATAACCCCAGAGCCTGAAAAAATACATCAATATCATTCAAAACAGGATTCCCAGGTGTCAGGGAAAAAGCCCAATCCTGAGGGTCGCCACGCAGCAGGGAGATGACAATTTGAACCTGCTGTGCCGCGTTCCCTGAGGACTTAGGCCTTAAGGCAAAAAACAACTTACAGTTATTTTTGAAATTCAGAAATTTAGATCGATCCCCCAAAAACAAATCTGGCATGGGGATCCTAGGTTCCACAACTGGCAACCCAGCAAGGTAGGTAGCAATACTTTGAACCTCAGTGGCAAGCTGATCCACACGGCCAGACAACGGTGCAAACTCCATTGAGAGAAAAAAAATAAAAAATTCCTCCTCAGCACCCAGAGAAAAAGAGGGAAAAAATGCAACAAACAGAGAAAAAAAAAATTTCTGACAACTCCCTTATTTCTTTTTCCTATTTTTCCCTTCTGTTGAGTACCATATAATTTTCAGTTTGGCCGGTTATACTGTTATGTTTCGGTAACTGAGGAGAAATGGCAAAAAATAGCAAAAGTGGTAATACACCAGAGAGGCTGGAACCTATTGGATTGCAGTAACCTGAACTAACCACACAATTAGAGGTAGCCGTGGAGCGTTCCTACGTTGATCCTAGATGCCTCGTCACAACCTGAGAGATAACTACACCTAAAGGCAGAAAGATGAAAGCTATCTGCCCCGGAGCAGATCCCCAAAGAAAATAGGAAGCCCCCAAACATGTAATGGCGGTTAGACAAGAAGAAAGCACGGACACTGACAGAAAATAGAATGAGCAAACGCTGGGGCCCAATCTGTCTAGACAGAAAAGTACAGGAAAGAATTCTGACTGCAATCCAACAAAAACCCTAACAAAAATACCAACACGTATGATTGCCAAAAAACCTGAGATCACACGACCTCTTCCACCTAAATCAGATCTCTGGTGTAACAAAACGCTATTCAGCAAATAAAAGTAACAAAAGAGCAAAGCAAAAGTGTAGACATAAACGGAATACAATTGCAGCGCCAGACCCCCAAAAGGGGACAGGCTGCAGTCCACTGCAGGCAGCAAACCAGCAGAGAAAATCAAACAGAGAAAAAAAAACAGCAAACACTTATCTGAAGGAGAGCAGGAAACTAGCAGTGCTTCAAGCAAGACCAGAAGGAACAATTGATAACCGGCAAGGCTGCTGGGAACTCAGGCCACTTATTTCCTACCATTCAGCGCCAGCTGAAGGCCATTCATTAATCAGTTCATTACCTCAGCAACCACCGGAGGGAGCCCCAGCTCAGAAGCCGCCTCCAGCATATTCACAACAACTCCCATTTAGATGAACGAAAATTTAGGCAAATTCTATAAATTGGTGGAACAGAATGTCGCATAGGGGGATATGCTATCTATTGCAGCTACTGGTGAATCAGGAGTTGAAGTCGTCTGAGTCCTTGCAAGAAGAATTTCAGGTGTCAGATACAGATTGATTTCTTTATATCAGTGTCCAGCATGCATATAGGCAGCAGAGGCGGATTAGTGGTCTAAGGGTCCAGAAAGATAGCTTGCTAGATTATATTTGAATGGAGGGGACCCCAAGAAGGGTTATTTCCATGATTTATGAGGACTTGTTACACACCTTTTTTCTGTGGCACCATGTCCATGCACGGGACAAATGGGAGGAAGAATTAGGAGTCTTGGATGATGAAGTTTGTGAGTCTATATTAGAATATGTTCCGAATATGTCACTAAGGGAGCCTGGTCGATTGTCGCAATTGTTTACCATTCATAGAGCTTACAGATCCCCTGAGTTTCTACATAAGGTTGGTGTGAGAAGCTCTTCTGAGTGTCCGAGATGTATGAGTGAGGGCGCAGGTATTTTGCATATGTTGTGGGAATGTCTGCGATTACAAGTTTTTTGGGTCGTGGTGATTAGTCTGATTGAAGGTAGGTATGAATGTGTAGTGCCCAGGAGTCTGTTAGTGTGTGTGTTGGGGTACGTTGAAGAAATTGGAATAACTCAAAGAAGTTGGCTGTGGCTAGGCTGCCGTTCATGGCCAGAAAGTTAATTGTCAGATGTTGGGTCAGGGCTGAGCCGCCCTCTAGAAAGGAATACATTCAGCAAGTGGATTATACAGTTTGTATGGAAGAGAGTATATATCGGAGAAGGAATGCTGTAAAAAAGTTTGAACAAATTTGGGCATCATGGTTGAAGATAACGTAAGGGAGGTATATGGACACTATAGATATATTAGAGGTTGCCTAAAGACTCCTGGGCGAGATTCCTGTTCCAGCTATATATCATGGTGTTAGAGGGTATTGCAAAAACAGTTTTTTTTTTTGGTACCCACAGGGAGGTGTAAAATGTGATTGCTGTCTACGGGGGGTGGAGTTTGGGTGAGGGTGGGCGGGTGTTTCTTTAACTAATTTGTGGGGGGGGAACAAAATCTTCTAAATGCCTAATTGTATTCTATTGGGTATAAGTCGTAGTTGTTATGCTTGTTGAATAAAAATCATCTGATTAAAAAAAAGGATCCTGCGCAGAATATATATATAAAATCTATATATAATTCCCCCACATGAATCAGAAGTCCCCTCCTCCAGCATGCTGTCTAAATTGCCTTAAGACAAAGAAAGGTCCAGCCATGTGCTAGTAGAACAGGTTTAATCAGGATGGAGGGGATGTACCCTTAGCCAGTGGACAATATACTGGTGACATCATCCCCCACACCTGGGGATGGACACACATCTTTTTAGCTGGACATATATATATATATATTATATATATATTATATATATATACATATATATATATATATATACAATAAGATAAATATTATTGTGCACTCATGCCTGGTAAGCGAGGTGCTGGTGGAACGGACTATTAAAGCCCTAAAAGTAAGAACTAAAATTCACCGCACACTCTAATGAATAATTTGCCAAATATTGATCAGTTTATTGAACAAAATTATAACTAAAAAAAATGGAGGCCACAATAAGATTCATCATAATAAAATGTAACTGAAACACCCAACGTTTCGACCCTCCCGGGTCTTACCCAACCACAGGGCATGCATTAATCTGACGGCCACCACCAGTAGGGATTCACTACACCTTCAAGCCTGTGGGAAATTTACAAAGGGACTCTCGATCCCCTCTTTCTGCTTATTTCTACATATATTCCTGTAATTAAGTAATTCCATGACTAAGACCCGGGAGGGTCGAAACGTTGGGTGTTTCAGTTACATTTTATTATGATGAATCCTATTGTGGCCTCCATTTTTTTGCTATAATTTTGTTCAATAAACGGATCAATATTTTGCAAATCATTTATTAGAGTGTGTGCTGAATTTTAGTTCTTTCATATATATATATATATATATATATATATATATATATATATATATATATATATATTGTGAGACAGTGAGAATATGTGGGTTAGATGGGGTGTATATTTCACCTGGGTGCTTTGCTGACTGGTATAAGGGAGGTGTATGGCTTTGTAGACCTGGTGGTAGAGAAAGGTCATTACACCTTCCACTCAGTGCATACTTGCAGCTCAAACCTGTAACCACTCAGCTGTTAATTAAGAAGCCAGAAATAGGTGTCTGGAAACACAGTCAGAGAGCTAGTTTAGCCTGGACACAGGGAGGTGTCCTGGCACAAGAAACAGTCTCCAAGAGTGTTAGAGCTGTCTTTAGCCTGGACACAGAGAGGTGTCCTGGCACAAGGAAGCAGTCTCTGTGAGAATGCATGCTGATGATTACTGAAGAGGAGGGGAGCCGTCTCAGTCTGGGTTAGATGTACCCCGGACACAGGAGTGTCTCTGTGAACCTCCATGCTGATGATTACTGAAGAGGAGGGGAGCCGTCTCAGTCTGGGTTAGATGTACCCCGGACACAGGAGTGTCTCTGTGAACCTCCAGGATAATGACTACTGAATAGGAGTGGATCTCTCTCAAGTCTGGACGTCGGGTGGACCTTCAGACATAAGGAGGAGTATCTGGGAAACTCCATACTGGTAACATATATCATATGTGTTGTTTTGGGCACAGACTGATAGAGTCTGGGTTCCTGATAGAAAGTGACATTACATAAGTGTAATTAGTGGCTAGACAAGCCTAGGTCTTTTGTTTATGCTTTGTTTTTATCTGTTTGCTGTGGACTTTAATAAAACTGGTTGCGGCCAGTTTTTACCATAATTGCTGTCTGAATGAACTGTTTCCATGCCATTCTGTCTACCCAGACAGCGATCTCAGAGCTAAAACCCCCGGAAATGCTACAATTGGTGGAGAATGCTGGGGCAGCGCAGGGCCTGGTACAGTTAGTGCTGGAGTGTGCATGCAGCACAGTGGCAAGAGACAGCATTAAAGGTGAAGTCTATTGAAATAGCAACAGAAAAAAAAAAAAAAGTGTGTGTCAGCAGAAACGTCTGTTTGGAGCAGTCTTGGAGAGACAGTGGCCCTGATAGGGTCTGCAGAGAGAAAATGTATGCACAGCAAAGCTGAACTTGTTGTGAAAATGACTGTGGAATGTGCAGCAGCAAAAGAAAAGTCTGTGGAGCAGTCTTAAAGAGACAGGAGCCCTAATAGACTTTGCAAAGGAAAAAAAAAAAAAAGTGTCTGCACAGGAGAGCTGAATTTTTCTATGGAAAAGACTGTAGAGTGTGTATGTCTTGAGTGAAGACTGCCGTTGTTAAGACAGAGAAGTCTGACAGCATGGATGACAGCATGGAGGCGCTGTTTGAACAAATGGCGCAAGTTAATGTGCAACATAAAACTGCCGTGGTTGAGACAGATAAGTCCGGCCGTGTGAAGGAGCTCATTGAGTACCTGGTACAGGCCCAGCGAAGCATGCAGCAGAGCATGGAGCAGCAGCGCCTGCAGTACCAGCGGCAAATGCAGCAGTACCAGCAGCAAATCCTGCAGCAGCAGCAGGAGAATAACCGGTTGTTTTTTGAGCAGGTTGCAGCACTGCAGGGGACTTGTGGTGCATCGTCCCAAAGTAATGTTGCAAAGTCACCTGACTTGTCCGCTGTGAAGAGGGCGGTAAGACGGTCCTTGAAAAAGATGACACCTCGTGATGATGTGGAGGTATATCTCACTAGGTTTGAGAGACTGGCAGAGAAGGAGAATCTGCCCCTATCTGAATGGGCCATGATGGTCGCACCATATCTGATTGGAGAGCCCCAAAGGGCATATGCTGACCTGAGCGAGCAGGACAGCCAAGACTATGCCAAGCTGAAAGTGGAGATTCTTACCCGGCTGGGTGTTACGGTGACAGCCCATGCCAGGGGAGTTCATGACTGGAGATACAGTTGGGAGTCTGCAGTCAGCAGGCCTGATTATGGAGTTGAAAAGGTGGTAGTGAACCGCTACACCCGAGCATGTCCTACAGTGAACCGCTACACCCGAGCATGTTCTCCTGAGGTACAGCCGTCTGAGAGGACGTCACTTCAGAGTTCCCGGACGTCAAACTCTCCCGGTAAGAGCGTTCCAGCTGTTGGGGACATGGGGTATGCTGATAAGCGGGTTCAGGCCCGAGGGGACATGTGGGTGGAAGAGTGTGATGGACAGTGTTGGAGATGTCGTGAAATTGCAGCCAACTGTCCACTAGAGGGGGAGCCTATGTGCCGTGATGTTGGCAGATCCCTCTCTCTCTGCGCAGAACCTGTGTGTGTGACCACCGCAACCGAAGAGACTGGACCACAGGTGTCCCCGGTGGTTACAAATGGTTGCTCAGCGCAGGCCCTCTTGGACTCAGAGAGTCCAGTGACTTCCGTATGTGACAGCCTGATTGATAGGGACTTCATCCCTGATAAGCACTTGAGTATGGTGTGCATCCATGGAGACACCAAAGTCTACCCAGAGACTGCCGTGGACTTGGTCCCTAAACTCGGGGAGGTTTCATGTGAAGTGGGGGTAGTGAAGAACCTGGTGCACCCCGTTGTGTTGTGTAATGACTTTCCCCGGTCTAAGGATCTCTGGGGGAAGGGTGATTCTGATGGACAGTGTGATGAAGCCCCTACTGAGGGTACGCAGTCCCGAGGGGTGGAACACAATGTTAGTGGGCCGTTTATCTTGTGTGATAGTGATGATGATATTGATAATGATGATGATGCTAATCGTAATAGTGATGATGCTGATGATGACCGTGATAAAGATGAAATTTCTTTGCAGGTGATGTTGGGAGACGAGGATGGTGGTTCTCGGGAACCGAGTGTCCCTGACCTGCCTGTGTCCTGTGACAATTTTGGGAGAGAGCCGGTGTGAGACCCCACTCTTAAAACGACACAGGAAAATGTAATTGTTCTGAATGAGGTTCCCCAAGAGCCTGGCTCTGAGGAGAGGTTTCCTCATGCTGCCATGAACAATAACCTATTGTTTAGGGACACTGAAGTCCAGGGAGAGGTCGTGAGTCAGCTCCTGGTACCTGAGCTATATGGAGGTATAGTGCTGGGGTTGTCACATAGTCACATACTTGAGGGACCAGATGGTGAAGTTAATGTTGAGGATAACATGTTAACTAAGGTTCCAGATCAAGATGTGAATGGGAATGAGTTGTATAACCCTGACAGTGAGCAAGATGTGAATGAAAATAAATTGTATACTCCTGAAAGTGAGCCGGATGTGGCTGAGAAAAAGGGGTCAGACAGGGATAGTGGGAGTGATAATGAATCATCTGATGACAATAAAGCAACCAGTGCAAATGAGGAAGGCATGGTAGCAGAAGAGGTTGAGAGTCCTGAGAAGAAGGCTGATGCTGACCTTACAGCCAGACAGAGGATGCCATCTGAGGATGTTTTACAGTTGGAACAAAGAGAGCGACTACTTCCAGCCCAAGAAAGGGAGAGACGAGAGGCTTCCCTGGGGATTGGCAGTAGACGTGCTAAAACAATGAGGGGTAGAGATGACGCTTCTGTTAGCTCACGGCTGAGTGTGAGACCCGGTGGCGGACGAAAAGACAGAGAGTCAGACTCAGAGCTACCAGTAAGCTTGACTGGACGATGGACTCGTGGCCGCAACGACGGTGGAGTCAGTTCGGGAAAGAAAGGTCGGGTGAGGTGACACCGACACAAGGACAGGGCCAACGTTCTGACCGCTGGGGGCGGGAGAGGCCTAACAAAGAGGTGATATTGCATAGTGCCCAAAATCAACTGAGACGGGGTGACTGGCAGAGGCGACCGAGGGGGATCTCTGGTCGGGTGGCAGGTGTTCGACCCCACAAATTTGAACAGAGGGGGCACTGGGTATGGCCCTCAGGATATGCATGGAGGCATGTGATGGATGGACGGTATGTATCGCAGAGGTGGGTGGCCCTGTGATGGAAGCCTGGATATATTTTGGTTCAGCATATCTACTGCTGAGACTTGTGCTATACATTGGGAGGCTTCCAGGTGGACTTGGAGAGCTGGGCGGGTCCAGTCACCTACAAACCCACCTAAGGGGTATGTGTCTAAATACCTAGGATAAAGCTGTATGCAGAGGGGACGGATGGGTAATGCAGCGCTGGCTGGCATCCATTTAATGGATCAGTATGTATGTTTTGACTGTCCATGTTCCTTCTCCTCAGTTGACTGGTCACATGACTGTGACATCACACAGTGTGTGTGTGTGTGTGTAAGGGTATAGAAACCCTGCTTAATGGAAGATAAAGATGAAGATGATGTGGGCCATGACTTGAGCTGTGTTCACTGTCTCTTGAGGTTTGTTGACCAGTCCTCCGGTCTGGATGACCAGCCCTCCGGTCTGGAGAAGAGGGGGGGGATATGTGAGACAGTGAGAATATGTGGGTTAGATGGGGTGTATATTTCACCTGGGTGCTTTGCTGACTGGTATAAGGGAGGTGTATGGCTTTGTAGACCTGGTGGTAGAGAAAGGTCATTACACCTTCCACTCAGTGCATACTTGCAGCTCAAACCTGTAACCACTCAGCTGTTAATTAAGAAGCCAGAAATAGGTGTCTGGAAACACAGTCAGAGAGCTAGTTTAGCCTGGACACAGGGAGGTGTCCTGGCACAAGAAACAGTCTCCAAGAGTGTTAGAGCTGTCTTCAGCCTGGACACAGAGAGGTGTCCTGGCACAAGGAAGCAGTCTCTGTGAGAATGCATGCGGATAAGCCAAGAGTGTTAGAGCTGTCTTCAGCCTGGACACAGAGAGGTGTCCTGGCACAAGGAAGCAGTCTCTGTGAGAATGCATGCTGATGATTACTGAAGAGGAGGGGAGCCGTCTCAGTCTGGGTTAGATGTACCCCGGACACAGGAGTGTCTCTGTGAACCTCCATGCTGATGATTACTGAAGAGGAGGGGAGCCGTCTCAGTCTGGGTTAGATGTACCCCGGACACAGGAGTGTCTCTGTGAACCTCCAGGATAATGACTACTGAATAGGAGTGGATCTCTCTCAAGTCTGGACGTCGGTGGACCTTCAGACATAAGGAGGAGTATCTGGGAAACTCCATACTGGTAACATATATCATATGTGTTGTTTTGGGCACAGACTGATAGAGTCTGGGTTCTGATAGAAAGGGACATTACATAAGTGTAATTAGTGGCTAGACAAGCCTAGGTCTTTTGTTTATGCTTTGTTTTTATCTGTTTGCTGTGGACTTTAATAAAACTGGTTGCGGCCAGTTTTTACCATAATTGCTGTCTGAATGAACTGTTTCCATGCCATTCTGTCTACCCAGACAGCGATCTCAGAGCTAAAACCCCCGGAAATGCTACAATATATATATATATATATATATATAATATATACAAGACATGTGCTTTTCTCTCTTTCTCCGGGACACCATGATGGACACATGGGTTGAGTATCTGTAACCTCTTTTCTTACTAGGCCCCGTACTCCAGCATTAACCCCCTTAGCCTTAGGGATAGAGTGATAGGCAGGGGGACTATTATTAATGCGTGTATGTTTTAGGTAAGTGGGTGGGAAGTATATATTAAATTGGTTATTGTGGGTGTAATTATACAGTGTGTTTTTATTGTATACTGTTAGTATATAGTATAAGGAACAGATAACGTTAAGGCATTACTAAATGGATATTAATTATTAATATTCGAGTTCAGCATTAATAGTTAATATCAGACCTCAATAGAGGTGCAGGGTGAGTATCCCCTTAATAACTATAATGTAGTATTTTTGGAGAAAAACTCGAAATTAATCAGTATGCAACAATGACACGTTTCAGGTGACTGTACACCCTTAATCATGAATTATCAGTCACCTGAAATGCATCCATGTATCATACCATGTAACTTACATCGCTGATCCGGTTTTATCCTCTACTGAGCACTTTCAATGAATAAAGAAAGAAGTTTGTTCACAAGTTCGTTGAGCTGGATTTTCTCCTGTTTTGCAATTGCTCCACGCCTTGACGCAGCGTTTCCTGTGCTCCGAACAGTTAAGGACGTCTATTACAGTAAGCTATAATATTTATACAAATCTGTATAAACCATGCAATTAAATAGTAATCCATATGGATTAACATCTGATTAGTTTGCAAAGTCTGAAAGAAGAAAAAAAAACAGAAAAGCCACGTTCTAAGAAATGTTTTATACCCAGATTAGAGATAATTATTTTCCAACAGGGTCTTAGAGTATGGCAATTTGCAACTGAACAGTCACTGTTCCCAAAGGGGAGGAGGTGAGAACAACTTGTCAAGATAGAGGCTCGTGACTGAGAATTGATTTGTCAAGAAAGAGGGTCGTGGCAGAGGTGAAGAACGATTTGTCACAATAGAGACTTGTGGTGGTGGAGGAGAATGACTTGTCACAATAGAGGCTTGGCAGAGGTGGATAACTAATTGTCATGATTGAGGCTTGTGGCAGAGGTGGAGAACGACTTGTCATGATAGAGGCTCGTGATGGAGGTGGATAACTACTTGTCACGATAGAGGCTCGTAGCAATATAGTCTCCTAGTGGAGGTGGAGAACGACTAGTCACGATAGAGGCTCGTGAGTTTTGTCTAGATACACCATGACTATGGCTGCTTGGAGGAGACAAAAAAGCGTTGGTAATTTTTACTGTCTTGGGACGTGTTAGACTTTTTGTATATATTTTTAATGGTTCCTAATAAATAGAAGATTTTTTTCTTTCCTGATCTGGATTACACTTCTTCCTTGGACCACTCTGGTTCTCTCATGTAGACACCCCACACCTCAACACTCACCAGTAGCAGAGGTGACTCTGTAGCGCAAACAAATATTCATTAAAGCTCTCAATAGGTTTCTCCTGAAGAACATAGTCAATCCTGCGCCCCCGTTTAACATGCCAATCTTCACAGACAGATCCTCTTCTCGCCAGGGCTCAGAACTCTCCAGCTTTTCAGCTGAAATTCAAGTAACAAGGAGAGGTTCAATTTTGGGCCCCCATAGCATTTTTGAGGTTTTGTACACAGCATGCAGTTACCTTCCACTTCCTGTTTATCCTCCTCCTCCTTAATTTGATCAGCGACCTTTTCCAACTCTGCCTGGAGCTGAGATGAAGACGTGTGAGCGCGGGCAAATTCATTCAGGGTCTGCCATGCCGAGCGGAGAGAACTGATGAAGCCATGCTTGAGGTCAGATCCCATGCGGCTCAGGCTTTCCTTCAACTCTGCCAAACAGAAAAATACGTGCATCATGGCCATCGCAGAGCTATCTCATGCCGAAAACTTTCTACAAGCATTAAGTACAAGTCACATACCAAGGTGTAAGCGCTTTCTGCCCTTGTGATGTGGGACCAGGAGGGGCTTCAGATCCAGGTCTGGCAGAATCATTGGTTCCAACCTATAGGCAACAGGATCCAGCTGCAGAGAGAAACCAATGGCATCATGTCTTAAGACATCCCTATAGATATGATGGAAGGAGCCTACTCATAACAACATACTGGGTGGTAAATGTTGAAGAATCCTTTACAGGTCGGTAGTCTATAGTTCTCATCAATCCTGTCAATGCCTCGTACTGTAAGGAACATGCCAATAGGGGAGCCAAGGGCAAAGAAGTTCACCGGCTCAAAATCCAGAGGGTTATAATGCACAGACACCTGCCGAAAACAGATAGTAAGCAAGAAAAGAGTCATCACATCACAGGGGTATTCACACCTAACACTATTCTTAGCAGGACCCAACCTCTCAGACATCTGATCCTAAAAATAAAGAGATTGAAGTTTCTCTTAATCTTACCTTCAGAAGTGCAATCCTGTGCCTTTAACCCCTTCGCGCCATACTAGTACTGCTCTGTGGGAGGTGTGATTGTGCCCAGAGCAGTACTAGTCTCACACTCTATATGTGACAGCTGACACCCCGCAGCAATGCCCACGATCGGTGCTATCACCGATTGTGGGCATTTAACCCCTCTGATGCCACGGTCAGTAGTGACAGCGGCATCGAGAAGCATCGCGCAGGGAGGAGGCTTCCTTAATGCTCTCACCAGAACCACGCGATGCGATTGAGTCGTTCTGGTGGTCTCAATGGAGACCCCCGGCACCAAGATGGCCGCGGGGTCCTTCCGGGTCGGTGGCTTGCGAACGGCATGCCTCCTTTCCTGCCTGTCAGATCCTAATCTGATATTCTGCAGTGTAGTGTCAGATCAGTGATCTGATGTAATATACGGTAGTAATGACCCATACTGGGACAATGTAATAGTTAAGAAAAATATTACAAAGGGTAAAAACATTTTATTTAAAAATCCCCAAATAAAGAAAAAAATATTTTACAAATAAATATATTTATGTAAATAAAAAAATAAGCAATAAAAATACACATATTCCGTAACGACCTACTCTATAAAACTGTCCCACTAGTTAACCCCTTCAGTGAACACTGTAAAAAATACAACAAAAAGAAGTGGCAAAAAAACAATGCTTTATCATCATACCGCAAAACAAAAAGTGCAATAAAACGTGATCAAAAAGACAGATGTAAAAAAAATGGTACCGCTGAAAATGTCATCTTGCCGTGCAATAAACAAGCCACCATACAGCTCCATCAGCATAAAATACAAAAATTATAGCTCTCAGAGTAAAGCAATGCAAAAATAATTATTTTTTCTATAAAAGTTTTTATTGTGTAAAAGCGCCGAAACATAAAAACTATATGAGGTATCGCTGTAATCGTACTGACCTGAAGAATAAAGCTGTCTTAATAGTTTTACCACATGCAGAACGGTATAAAAAAAAACTTGAATTGCTGTTTTTTGTTCATTCTGTCTCCCAAAAGTCGGAAAAGAAAGCGATCAAAAAATGTCATGTGCCCGAGAATGGTACCAATAAAAACGTCAACTCATCCCGCAAAAAAAAAAAGGCCTCACATGACTCTTTCGTAGAAGTATGTAATAGTTATAGCTCTCAAAATGTGGCAATATAAAAACTTTATTTTGCAATAAATAGCGTCTTTCAGTATGTGACAGCAGCGAAACATAAAAAAACGATACAAATCTGGTATCGCTATAATCGTGCCGAACTGAAGAATAAAGTCGCCTAATCACTTACACCACATAAGGAACAGCATAAAAAAATAAATAAAACCAATTCTTCACATGCTGTTGATTTTTTCATTCTGCCTCCTAAAGATCGGAGTAAGGCTCGGGTCACATTTATCCTGCGCTCTGTGCTGAGTGCTTACACCGGGGTTTCAGTGTAAGCCACTGAAATATGTGACAGAACCCCTGGCAGAAAATTCCCTATAATGAGGCAGGTGGAGGCACTGTGGGCGCCATAGGACTTGTGATCCGGGGGTGTCCGTCATTTTAGGATTGCATAAAAGTGCCGTCGGACACACTTTTGTGCACTTCTGAAAAGAAGGACACCGCGGAACAGAGGCCAGATGGAGTCCAGAGTAACTCTACTGCCTCATTACAGAGAATGGATCCCTCAGGGGTTTCATCTGAATCACGTTACTCAGAGATTTAGATGGTACCCCAAAGTAAGTGCTCAGCGTAAAGCACCGGATATATGTGATCCCAAATGTTATGTAAAATGTTCCCAATAAAAGCTTCCACTCAATCCACAAAAAAAGCAAGTCCCCACTCAGGTCCATCATCTGTTAACAGAAATATAGGGGGCTTCCACGTTACTGGTAGCACAAAAAGGCTAAAAATGAAATGGCTCCTCACCCGCCAAAAGAAATTCAGCAAATTCTCCGCTCACAAATCCAAATGCCCCCCTTCCTTCTGAGCCCCAGTGTGTCTAAACAACATTTAGCGCCCACATGATAGGCATTTCTGTAGTGATGAGAGCCCACCTAATTTACAGGTGCATGTCTCCAGAAGCATGAGCTGGCAAAATGTACTGGTCACTACAGCGTACTGGTCACTACAACGTACTGGTCACTACAACGTACTGGTCACTACAACAGCAGTTTGAAATAGTTTGAAATTTTCACTCAGCAACATCCACTGCTGCTTGTTTCTGGAAAACACCCATGGAGTCAAAATTGTCACTACATCTGTAGATAAATTCCCTAAGGGTTATAATTTCCAAAATGGGGTCACTTGAGGGGGATTCTGCTTTTCTAGCACTTAGGGGCTCTTTATATGGAATCCGCAATCTAGTCTAGGAAAATGTGCGCTCCAGGAGGCAAATAGTGCGCTGTCCCTCCCAAGTCACTCCATATGCAAAGTAGTACTGTACAGACACATGTGAGGTATTTATACATTCAGCAGAAATTGTGGGACAAATTCTGGTGTCATTTTGTACCCATTTACCAGTGTGAAAATGTAAAACTTGGGGCTAACACAATCTTGGTGGTAAAAATGTAAATTATTTTTTCTTCACTGCCAATGGTCTAAAAGTTTGTGACAC
>JARQOD010000003.1:608407596-608574394 GCA_033576555.1 Oophaga sylvatica | reverse complement strand
TACGGGTTACACACCAGATCATCCGTCACATGGGGATGAGAGATATGGGTTAAACAGCAGATCATCCATCAGATGGAGAGAGGAGAGTGAGGGTTACACACCAGTTCATCAGATGGAGAGGAGAGATGAGGGTTACACACCACATCATCCATCAGATGGAGAGGAGAGATGAGGGTTACACACGGGATCCTGTCATCACATGGAGCCGAGAGATACGGGTTACACAGCAGATCATCAGATGGAGAGGAGAGGTGAGGGTTACACACCAGATCATCAGATGGAGAGGAGAGATGAGGGTTACACACCACATCATCCATCAGATGGAGAGGAGAGATGAGGGTTACACACGGGATCCTGTCATCACATGGAGCCGAGAGATACGGGTTACACAGCAGATCATCAGATGGAGAGGAGAGGTGAGGGTTACACACCAGATCATCCATCAGATGGAGAGGAGAGATGAGGGTTACACACCACATCATCCATCAGATGGAGAGGAGAGATGAGGGTTACACAGCAGATCACAGATGGAGAGAGAGAGAAGGGTTACACTCCAGATCATCCGTCAGATGAGAGGAGAGAAGAGGGTTACACTCCAGATCATCCGTCAGATGGAGAGAAGAGATGAGGGTTACACACCACATCATCCGTCAGATGGAGAGGAGAGATGAGGGTTACACACCACATCATCCGTCAGATGGAGAGGAGAGATGAGGGTTACAGACCACATCATCCATCAGATGGAGAGGAGAGATGAGGGTTACACACCAGATCATCCATCAGATGGAGAGGAGAGATGGGTTACTCTCCACATCATCCGTCAGATGGAGAGGAGAGATGAGGGTTACACACAACATCAACCGTCAGATGGAGAGGAGAGATGAGGGTTACACACCAGATCATCCATCAGATGGAGAGAAGAGATGAGGGTTACACACCGATCATCCTCAGATGGGAGGAGAGATGAGGGTTACACACAATCATCCATCAGATGGAGAGAGAGATAGGGTTCACACAGATCATCCATCAGATGGAGAGGAGATGAGGGTTACACCCGATCATGCGATCAGATGGAGCAGAAGATGAGAGGGTTACACCAGATCATCATCAGATGGAGAGGAGAGGATGAGGGTTACACACCAGATCATCAGATGGAGAGGAGAGATGAGGGTTACACACCAGCATCATCCATCAGATGGAGAGGAGAGATGAGGATTCACACGGATCCGTCATCACAATGGAGACGAGGAGAAGGGTTACTCACAGATCATCCATCAGATGGAGAGGAAAGATAGGGTTACACACAGATCATCCATCAGATGGAGAGGAGAGATACGGGTTACACACCAGATCATCCATCAATGGGAGGAGAGATGATGGGTTAACACACGATCATCCATCAGATGGAGAGGAGAGAAAGGGTTACACACATCATCAGATGGAGAGGAAGAGAGAGGGTTACACACCAATCATCCATCAGATGGAGAGGAGAGATGAGGGTTACACCAACGGGATCCGTCATCACATGGAGCCGAGAGATACGGGTTACACAGCAGATCACATCAGATGGGAGAGGAGCAGATCAGGAAGGATGAGGGTTACACACCAGATCATCAGATGGAAGAGGAGAGATGAGGGTTACACACCACATCATCCATCAGATGGAGAGGAGAGATGAGGTTACACACGGGATCCTGTCATCACATGGAGCCGAGAGATACGGGTTACACAGCAGATCATCATCAGATGGAGAGAGAAGTAAGGTACACAAGATCATCCATCAGATGGAGAGGAGAGATGAGGGTTACACACCACATCATCCATCAGATGGAGAGGAGAGATGAGGTTACACACGGATCGATCATCAGATGGAGGAGAGATAACGGGTTACACATGCAGATCATCCTCAGATGGAGAGGAGAGAGAGGTTACACCCAGATCATCCATCAATGGAGAGAGAGATGAGGGTTAACACAACATCCGTCAGATGGAGAGGAGAGATAGGGTTTACACACCGACGCATCATCAGATGGAGAGGAAGATGAGGGTTACAGACCAATCATCATCAGATGGATGAGGAGAGATGAGGGTTACACACCAGAATCCTCAGTGGAGAGGAGAGATAAGGTTACACCCACATCATCCGACAGATGGAGAGGAAGATGAGGGTTAACACAATCCATCAGATGGAGAGGAGAGATGAGGGTTACCACCAGATCATCCATCAGATGGAGAGGAGAGATAGGTTACACACCAGATCTCATCAGTGGAGAGGAGAGATAGGGTTACACACCAGAATCATCAGTGGAGAGGAGAGATAGGGTTACACACGGGATCCTGTCACAATGGAGCGAGAGATACGGTTTACACACAGATCACCATCAGTGGAGAGGAGAGTAGGTTACACACCAGTATCCTCAGTGGAGGGGAGATAGGTTACACACGGATCCTGTATATGGACGGTGTTCACCAGATCTCCTCAGATGAGAGGAGAGATAGGTTACACCGGATCCTGTCAAATGGAGAAAATGTTACACACAGATCCTCAGTGGAGAGGAGAGTAAGGTTACACCAATCCTAGGAAGGAGAGATAGGTACACACAGAATCCATCAGTGGAGAGAGAGATAGGTTTAACACGATCTGTCAGTGGAGAGGAGAAGTACACCAGATCCTGTAGGTGAGAGAGAGATAAGGTTACACACAGATCTGTCAGGTGAGAGGAGAGATAAGTTACACACAGATCTGTAGTGAGAGGAGAGATAAGGTTACACACAGATCTGCTCAGTGGAGAGGAGAGATAGTTTAACACAGATCTGTCAGTGGAGAGGAAGATAAGGTTTACACCAGATCCTTCAGGTGGAGAGGAAGATAGGTTTACACACAGGATCTGTCAGGTGGAGAGGAGAGATAAGGTTTACACACAGGATCCTGTCAGGTGGAAGGAGAGATAAGTTTACACACAGGATCCTGTCAGGTGGAGAGGAAGATAAGGTTTACACACAGGATCTGTCAGGTGGAGAGGAGAGATAAGGTTTACACACAGGATCCTGTCAGTGGAGAGGAGAGATAAGGTTACACACAGGATCCTGTCAGTGGAGAGAGAGATAAGTTTACACACAGATCTGTCAGTGGAGGAGAGATAGGTTTACACACAGGATCCTGTAGTGAAGGAGAGATAAGGTTTAACACGGATCTGTCAGTGGAGAGGAGAGATAAGGTTTAACACAGATCTAGATGGAGAGTAGAGATGAGGGTTACACACCAGATCATCTGTCAGATGGAGAGGAGAGAAGAGGGTTACACTCCAGATCATCCGTCAGATGGAGAGGAGAGATGAGGGTTACACACCAGATCATCCGTCACATGGAGAGGAGAGATGAGGGTTACACTCCAGATCATCCATCAGATGGAGAGGAGAGATGAGGGTTACACACCACATCATCCGTCAGATGGAGAGGAGAGAAGAGGGTTACACTCCAGATCATCCGTCAGATGGAGAGGTGAGATGAGGGTTACACACCAGATCATCCATCAGATGGAGAGGAGAGATGAGGGTTACACACCACATCATCCGTCAGATGGAGAGGAGAGAAGAGGGTTACACTCCAGATCATCCGTCAGATGGAGAGGAGAGAAGAGGGTTACACTCCAGATCATCCGTCAGATGGAGAGAAGAGATGAGGGTTACACACCACATCATCCGTCAGATGGAGAGGAGAGATGAGGGTTACACACCACATCATCCATCAGATGGAGAGGAGAGATGAGGGTTACTCTCCACATCATCCGTCAGATGGAGAGGAGAGATGAGGGTTACACACAACATCAACCGTCAGATGGAGAGGAGAGATGAGGGTTACACACCAGATCATCCATCAGATGGAGAGAAGAGATGAGGGTTACACACCAGATCATCCATCAGATGGAGAGGAGAGATGAGGGTTACACACCAGATCATCCATCAGATGGAGAGGAGAGATGAGGGTTACACTCCACATCATCCGTCAGATGGAGAGGAGAGATGAGGGTTACACTCTAATAATAATAATCTTTATTTATATAGCGCCATCATATTCCGCAGCGCTTTACAGTTTAACAGTTTCAAAACACAAGTCATAAGTAACAACGTTAACAATACAATAATTAAAGCAATATAAGCCGCCCCTGCTCGTGAGAGCTTACAATCTACAATGAGGTGGGGGAGATACAAAGTACAGGTGTGTATATACAATGGTGTATTTACAATGATGGTCCAGCCATCTTGAGGGAGTGAGGGATGGATGGAGATAGTGAATGGGCTACACACACACACTTACACATAGAATGACTTTGATTAGTGAATGTGATAGGCCGCTCTGAACAAATGTGTTTTGAGGGAGCGTCTGAAACCATTCAAATTGTGGATAGTCCTAATTTCAGCAGCAGAATGGAAGGAAAGGAGACCCACTAGTAATGACTAGTAATGACTAGTGGGTAGGCGGAGCCCAGATAGGATTGACACCTCAGATTATAAAGAGTGTTGACCGGCCCCTCCAGCTCGGGCTCCTCCTACTCCTGCTTCTTCAGTCTTAAATTTGAGGTCCAGAGGATAGTCGCTGCTGGAAGCAGCTCCTCAGAAAACTTTATTATTTTTATCGGACAAGAGACTTGGATCACCAGAAGTGGTCTAGAGGTCTCAGGGGTCTCAGCGCTGCTGGACCCCCACCTCTCCCTTGGCGATCTGTAATACCCTGTATGGTGGTCCCTGCAGTTTCACGCCGGCCCTGGGGGATGAGGATTGCTTCCCTGGCGGGGACGCAAACCGCACATCGGGGGTCACTGCGTTCCCCGCCCGGGGGGGGGAGCGATGGGCACAGCGCCACAAACCCCTGGGGTCCCTGTGGCGCTCGGCTGGTGAGTACGGCATTTTTATGTGAATGTGTGTGTGCTCACAGTGGCTGCTGCGGCAGCCGTTGGTACATGTATTAGATGATATGTTTGGTGACTGTATTTTATGTCCGCAGGCAGATACCTGCAGGACAGAGGAGAGCAGAGAGCGAGGAGTTCACGCTCTTTTTTGAAGCTGGAGGGGGGCGTGGCTTCACGCTTCCCGCTCTTTTCTGAAGCCGGAGGGGCGTGGCTTCACGCTTCCCGCTCTTTTCTGAAGCCGGAGGGGGGCGTGGCTTCACGCTTCCCGCTCTTTTTGTGACAGGAATCGCTCTGAGGAGACTGCAGCTTCACTGTCCTTCTCTTCCGGCTTCTCTCAGCGCGGCGGCCATTACAGAGGCTCCGGGCTCCTCATGCTCCGCTCCTCCTGTTTAAGGTATACTTTCACCGAGGCCAGCTGGGTGAGTGAATATCATCACCCCACAGCGCAGAACCTATCTGTGTTCCAAGTGACAGATAGCGTTTATCTGCAGCCGCGTTCTCTTCTAGAGACCTGGGACTCGCACACTCCTTTTATGTTATATAGGGAGTTGGCGGCATTAACCCCTATGAAGGGTTAACCCTTTCAGCAATAACCGCCGCAGGTTCTACCGGTAGGGATCAGAACGCAGGAGGTTATTTATATATGAGAGCTAGCTGGGGTAACTCTCTTCTTTAAGAGCTTTAACCCTTCAGCGTACTTGCTCAGTCTGCTTAGTAACCACACTGTTTCCAGTTACTAACAGGGTTTTGACCTGCCATTTACTGCTGACATGTCGGTTCAGGGTCCGGAAGGTGCGGACCATCTGCCAGATCCGCTACAGGATCAGTCGCAAGTATCTGATACGCAGACTTTGACGGCATCAAGCGCTGCGATTTACAGCGATACCAAATTAGATGCCATCGCTCAGTCAATTAATGGCTTGTCTGACCTTTTAGGTCAGTGGGTGTCAGCTAGATCCTCTCATGACAGGAAGCGGCGCAGGCCGGTGCCATCTTTTCCGCGTAGCGAATCAGAGGTATCTGATATGGAATGCGGACAGGGTTCTCCTTCAAACTCAGAAGGGGAGTTATCCGATTCGGATAAGGAGGATCGGCAGGGACATTCTTTCTCTCTTGTGAGCCGAACAGAGGCTTTAATTGAAGCTATGAGAGAGTCGTTACAGTTACCGGAGGAGGTAACTACACGGCCTGGTAAGTCGGGCCGCATGTACCAGGAGTACCATAAGTCGCGGTCAACATTACCGGCTCTGGAAGAGCTTAATACGGTAGTGGAGAAGGAACGTCTGTGTCCAGATAAACGTTTTCAAGGGACACAGTTCTTTGAAGCATTATATCCATGTTCAACGGAATTGACGGATAATTGGATTCCTTTTCCTGAAGTGGATGTTCCTTTATCCCAGCTTAGTAAATCCTCATTGCTTCCGGTTAAAGGGAAAGCGAGTCTGCAAGAGCCGCTGGACAGAAAAACGGAGATGGCGGCGAAATCCATCTATGAAGCTGCAGGTCATGGATTCAGAGCAGTACTAGGATCAGGGTGGATTTGATTTAAATCAAACTGATTTAAATCACGATTTAAATCACTAGTCAGTAAGGCTTGATTTAAATCAGTGATTTAAATCAAAGTTTCTACCTAAACTAGTTCTTGCTACTTTAACATGCAAGTAGATGAAGATTTTTAGAATCACTTTTTATATTACTTTTTTCTCCCCAGTTTAATGGGTTAATCATTCATATTTGGACACCACTGTTCTGTTGTACTTAGGAAGGAGAAAAATAATCCTGACCTTAATAACAATTTAAATAGATTTATTCAACTGAAACAATAACAACATTACAGCATAAGTTATTTGCTTAAACAAACATCCATGTTTGTTAACTAATTTGGCTAAACAAAATATATATATATATTTTAAGAAACTTAGACTGTCAGCCCAGCCGACACATGAAAAACTTAAATACTACTGTCCCTGCTGTCCTCTGTAGCTCACTCGTCGTCATCTTCATCACCGCACTTCTCATGATGTTGCCTCATTCGCGCCACCAGGCCTTGCATCTCTTTGTTGCATCGTTTGCATTTTGCACGCATGCCTGCCTTACCGATAGGCGAAGGAGCTTCATTAAAATATTCCCAAACTGGGTCTCTTTTACGGCCTGCTGCCATTATAAGGAAAGAATGTAATAAACCTCAGATCGTACACACAAACAGATCCAGACTTGTCTGCCTGTGGCTATGCTGCAGTATTGTGCTCAAAGTTTCACTTTCATTTTCTTGTCTGCTTGCCCTTCCTCCTCCTCACACTTAGATTCACATTCTTCTTGTGTTGTGCAGATCTATTCCACTCCAAACAATCAGAAACATATTGTCTAACTTCTTGGACTTGGCACTAAAGGGGTTGATTCTGTATTCATATAGGTTTGTAGAACAATAGGATTAAGGTCTTTTTCTCAACTCTTCATGTTGTAAAATTTTTGCCGTGAAGAAGAGGCTGGGACCTCTGCGGAGTCAAATTCAGTTTTGAGAACTGCGTAAGTAAAGCGAGCGTCTGTGATAATATAGGAGAGAAACTGCCCACTAATCCTACAGAAACCTCTGGAAGAGCATGGCATTGTGAATGTTACACATATGCAGCCTTTATTCTACTGAGTTAAACAACTCAGCTTTATCTCATGATGGAAGAACCTTTGGATGGTAAAATATTTTCCTCAAAAAGCAGTTTATTGAAAAAAAATCCGATTTAAATCAAAAAAATCCGATTTAAATCAAAAAAATCACTTCGCTCCGTTGTGGCAACCCTGTCGCAGAACGACTTTCTGGTGTCAATCGACATTCGCGACGCTTATTTGCATGTTCCCGTCGGAAGGGCTCACCAGCGCTTCCTTCGTTTTGCCATAGGTCAGGACCATTACCAATTTGTGGCCCTGCCATTCGGCTTGGCTTCAGCGCCCAGAGTTTTTACAAAAATTCTAGCGCCTCTCATGGCAATTCTTCGAAGACAGGGAGTCACGATTATTCCCTATCTGGACGACCTTTTGATTGTGGCGTCCTCAAAGGAGGAGGCGGTGACGGCTCACAATCTATCCCTTCAGCTCCTGGAGGACTTCGGGTGGCTGGTCAATTGGGAGAAGTCGTCTCTGGAACCGTCGCAGTCAATCCTGTTTTTGGGGATGCATTTCGACACGGTACGGGCGGTGGTGTCCCTACCTCCAGACAAGCGGGCATGTCTCCTTCGACATGTACAGACTATGAAGTCTTCGACAGCAATGTCCCTTCGGAAGTGTATGCGCCTTTTAGGTCTGATGGTGGCTTCCATGGAAGCGCTTCCGTTTGCCCAGTTTCATTCCAGAGCCCTCCAAAGGCTCATTCTGAGTCATTGGGATCGATCGCAGATTGCACTGGATCGCAGTATCCTCATCTCTCGCAGGGTGCGAGAGTCCCTAAGTTGGTGGTCACGTCCAGGAACGTTATCACTGGGGAAGTCTTTCCTTCCTCCGAGGTGGTCGGTCATAACCACCGATGCCAGCCTGACGGGCTGGGGGGGTGGGTCTGGAACGATCTCTGGGTTCAGGGAGTATGGTCATCGGAAGAGTCTGTTCTACCGATCAACATCTTGGAATTGAGGGCAATTTTCCTTTGCCTCCAACACTGGACGGTCCCTTTGAGCGGTCTACCAGTCCGAGTGCAGACAGACAACGCAACGGCGGTCGCGTGTATCAACCACCAAGGCGGGACGAGGAGTTCCAGGCTCATGGTGGAAGTGTCTCGGATCCTGAATTGGGCCGAGGACAGAGTACCAGCCATCTCTGCGATCCACATTCCAGGAGTTCAGAATATCACGGCGGACTTTCTAAGTCGCGAGAAGATGGATCCCGGAGAATGGAGTCTTCATCCGGAGATCTTTGCTCTGCTGTGCTCCCTTTGGGGAGTTCCCCAAGCGGATTTGATGGCATCCAGGTCCAATGCCAAGTTGCCGACCTTCATGTCCAGGTACAAGGACCCGAAGGCTGTGGCGGTGGATGCTCTGGTGGCCCCGTGGGACAGATTCGAGCTAATCTATGTGTTTCCGCCGATATCCTTACTTCCTCTGGTGCTGCGTCAGATCAGACTGGAGAGAATCCCGGCTATGTTGATAGCCCCAGATTGGCCAAGGAGGACGTGGTTCTCGACACTGGTGTCGCTTTTGGCAGCACCGCCATTTCCACTTCCTCTTCGCCCGGACCTGTTAACCCAGGGTCCTGTCCGTCATCCGGACTTGAAGTCTCTGCGTTTGACGGCGTGGCTCTTGAGACCGAAATACTGACCCGTAGAGGTTTTTCAGCCGAAGTCATTGCCACTCTGCGAGCTGCCAGAGGTCCAGCTACTACTAGAATTTACCACAAGACCTGGGAAGCCTTCTTCTCGTGGTGTTTGGGTTCTTCAAGGAACCCGAGGATTTTTTCCATTCCCAATCTGTTGGCTTTTCTACAGTACGGGCTGGACAAGGGTTTGGCAGTTAGCACCCTGAGGGGTCAGGTTTCTGCCCTGTCCCTGTTGTTCCGGAAAGTTATCGCCTCGCGTAGGGACGTGCGCTCCTTTTTTCGCGGGGTAACCCGTCAGTTTCCGCCGCGGAAGGCACCTGTGTCACCTTGGCGGCTCAACCTTGTCCTGGAGGCTCTTCAGCATGGGCCTTTTGAGCCAATGGATTCTGCTAACCTTTCTTTGCTTTCTTGGAAGGTTGCCTTCCTAGTCGCAGTCACTTCTTGGAGAAGGGTTTCTGAGTTGGCGGCTCTTTCTTGCTCGCCTCCTTTCCTGGAATTTTACCCGGATCGAGTAGTGCTTCGCACACGGGGCGACTTTCTACCTAAGGTAGTGTCGCAATTCCATGTTAACCAGGATATTGTTTTGCCTTCACTTTGCCCGGGGCCGAGGAATGCAAAGGAACGGGTTTTGCACACATTGGATTTAGTGCGGGCCTTGAAGTTCTATTTGTCTGTTACTCAAGGTTTTAGGAAGTCAGACTCCTTGTTTGTGATTCCAGCAGGTCGTCGACGTGGTCAAAGAGCTTCCAAGGACTCTATAGCTCGTTGGATTCGGTCAGCCATTTTGGAGGCTTACCGACTTAAAGGCGAGCCTTGCCCGATTAAGATTCGTGCTCATTCCACAAGGGCTGTGGCCTCATCGTGGGCCTTTCATCAAGGGGCTTTGGCAGCTCAGCTCTGCCGAGCGGCGACTTGGCGATCCGTCCACACGTTTACAAAGTTTTATAAGGTGGACGTCAGTGCTTCCGCTGATGCGGCCTTAGGACGCAGGGTCCTACAGGCGGCTGTAGTGTAAAGTTCTAGTTAACTTGTATTTGGCGCCTGTTGCGCATTTACCAAGGTTGTTGGGATTCTGCCTGTTTTTTCTTGGTTATATTCCCACCCTTAATTTTTGGACTGCTTTGGGACGTCCCACTAGTCATTACTAGTGTGTCTCCTTTCCTTCCATTCTGCTGCTGAAAGACGGATTTTGGTAAGAACTTACCTGTAAAATCCTTTTCAGCGAAGGAAGGAAAGGAGACACAGCACCCGCCCATGGCAGAAGTGTGTTGATGTGCTTTCAGATGCGGCGTGACCCTCTTCTGATAGCGATTATCTGGACTGAGGTTGACGCGCTACGGCTCCTTTTCAGCATTGCCAGCTCATAGCGGTGGTCAGGTCCAGTGAGTAGTACCTGGAACTGTGTGGTTTTTTGCCTACATGCATGCATAACCTGTATTCTTGCTTTTTCTCTGAAGTCCTTCAGAAGGGATTATGTTGCTCCGCTGGTGATATTTGCTCTTCCCTAAGCTTTTGTACGACTGAAGAAGCAGGAGTAGGAGGAGCCCGAGCTGGAGGGGCCGGTCAACACTCTTTTTAATGTGAGGTGTCAATCCTATCTGGGCTCCGCCTACCCACTAGTCATTACTAGTGTGTCTCCTTTCCTTCCTTCGCTTAAAAGGATTTTACAGGTAAGTTCTTACCAAAATCCGTCTTTCTTGGGGTAGAGCATTCCAGAGGATTGGCGCAGCGTGGGAGAAGTCTTGGAGTCGGGAGTGGGAGGTACGGATTAGTGCAGAGGTTAGTCGTAAGTCGTTTGCAGAGCGCAGCAGTCGGTTAGACCGATAGGTAGAAATGAGGGAGGAGATGTAGGGGGATGCTGCACTGTGGAGAGCTTTGTGGGTGAGAACAAGTACTTTGAATTGGTGTCAAACATAACACCCAGACAGCGAGCCTGCTGCCGGGGTGTTATTATGGTGCCGCCCACGGAGAGGGAAATGTCAGATTTAGGGAGGTTAGTAGATGGCGGGAACAGAAGGAGTTCAGTTTTGGAGAGATTAAGTTTCAGATAGAGAGCGGACATGATGTTGGAGACTGCGGACAGACAGTCGATGGCGTTCTGTAGAACAGCGGGGGTAAGGTCGGGGGATGACGTGTATAGTTGTGTGTCATCAGCATACAGATGGCACTGAAAGCCAAATCTGCTGATGGTCTGTCCAATTGGGGCCGTGTAGAGAGGGAAGAGAAGGGGGCCAAGGACTGAGCCCTGGGGTACACCGACAGTGAGAGGAAGACAAGATGACGTGGAGCCAGAGAACGAAACACTGAAGGAGCGGTCAGAAAGATAGGAGGAGAACCAGGAGAGAACAGTGTCCTTATACCTAGTGACTGGAGCCTAGACAGTAGGAGACAGTGGTCAACTGTGTCGAAAGCTGCAGAAAGGTCGAGAAGAATCAGCAGAGAGTGGTCGCCGTTACGTTTTGCTGTCAGAAGGTCATTGGTCACTTTGAGTGCAGTTACAGTCGAATGTAGGGGACGGAAGCCGGACTGTGAAGGGTCTAGGAGGGAGTGAGTGGAGAGGTAACGGGTAAGGCGGGAGTAGACTAGGCGCTCCAAAAGTTTAGAGATGAAGGGGAGATTGGAGACCGGTCTGTAGTTGTTTGTGCAGGAAGGGTCGAGAGCGGGTTTCTTTAGTAGTGGAGTAATGATGGAGTGTTTGAAGAAGGATGGGAAAATGCCAGAGGAGAGTGAGAGATTAAAGATTGTAGTTAGGTGAGTTGTGACAACTGTAGAGAGAGACTGGAGGAGGTGTGAGGGAATGGGGTCGGTAGTGCATGTAGTCGGACGAGAGGAGGAGAGGAGTCTGGTTACTTCTTCTGTGATGGGATCAAATGTGGAAAGTGAGCCAGGGGAAATGCAGGGAGGGATGGGAGTCACAGCACTTGGTGGTTGAGAGCAGATTTCCTGATGGATAGTATCTATTTTTTTTTATAAAGTGGGAGGCCAGGTCGTCAGCACAAATGTCTGTGATAGGGGCTTGTGCTTTTGGCCTGAGGAGGGAGTGAAAAGTGTCAAAAAGTTTCTTGGGGTTGTTGGCTAGTGAGGAGATCAGGTGGTGAAGTAGGTCTGTTTGGCGAGGTGAAGGGCAGCATTATAAGTTCTTAACATGAATTTAAAGTGGATGAAGTCTTCTGGTGGGCGGGTTTTTCTCCAGAAGCGTTCAGCACTCCTAGAGCATCGCTGAAGAAGTCGAGTTTGCAATGTGAGCCAGGGCTGTTTTACTGTGTGTTTGGAAGTTCTGAGGGTGAGCGGTGCTACTTGGTCAAGGGTGCTTCTAAGAATGTCATTGTAGTGATGAACAGCCAGATTAGGACAAGAAAAAAAAGAGATTGGGGACAGCGATGAATGTAGGGAGTCTGAAAGTGTCTGAGGGTTAATGGCTTGTAGATTTCTGAATGTATGGTAGGTAGGAGTGCGCTGGGGTGGTCGAGGATTTGTGAGGATGAAGGAGAGAATGTTGTGGTCAGAGTGGAAGCGGTGAGTTATTTACTGTATATACTCGTGTATAAGCCGAGATTTTCAGCCCATTTTTTAGGGCTGAAAGTCCCCCTCGGCTTATACGCTGGTCATATACGGGCGGGGGAGGGGTAGCGGGGTGTCGGATTATACTCACCTCTCCGCCGCCGCGGTCTCTGCAGCCCCCCTGCTTCTCCCACGATCTCCGGCTCCTTCCTGCAGCGGTCACATGGCACCGCTCATTAAAGTCATGAATATGCACATATTCATGACTTTAATGAGCGGTGCCATGTGACCGCTGTAGGAAGGAAGCGCTGTGGAGAGCGCCGGGAGAAGAGGAGAGGCTGCAGGGACGCACGGCGGAGGGGTGAGTACAGCGATATTTACCTGTCCTCTCTCCACCGCTGTGCTGCGTCCTCGTCTGACTCCTCTGGCTGTGAATGATCAGCAGAGTGCGCGATGACGTCGTTAGTGAGCGCCGCGCCCCCTGCCAGATCATTCACTGCCGAGGACCAGGAAGAGGGAGCAGCGCAGTGGTGCAGAGAGGACAGGTAAATATCTCAGGTGCCGGGGTCCTGAGCGAGCGGTGACACCGGCACCTGTCCCCCATAGCGCGCCGGTGTCACCGCCTGCTCAGGACCCCGGCACCTGGCCCCCCAGCGACGAGAGGTGAGTATGCCTTTTTTTTTGCAGCAGCAGCATATGGGGCATAAGCTGTGGAACATATGGGGGCATAATATGGAGCATATGGGGGCATAATATGGAGCATATGGGGGCATAATATGGAGCATATGGGGCATAATATGGAGCATATGGGGGCATAAGCTGTGGAACATATGAGGCATAATCTGGAGCATATGGGGGCATAAGCTGTGGAACATATGGGGGCATAATATGGAGCATATGGGGGCATAAGCTGTGGAACATATGGGGGCATAATCTGGAGCATATGGGGGCATAATATGGAACATAATGGGGGCATAATATGGAGCATATGGGGGCATAAGCTGTGGAACATATGGGGCATAATCTGGAGCATATGGGGGCATAATATGGGGGCATAAACTATGGAACATATGGGGGCATAATATGGAGCATATGGGGGCATAAGCTGTGGAACATATGGGGGCATAATATGGAGCATATGGGGGCATAAGCTGTGGAACATATGGGGGCATAAGCTGTGGAACATATGGGGGCATAAGCTGTGGAACATATGGGGGCATAAGCTGTGGAACATATGGGGGCATAAGCTGTGGAACATATGGGGGCATAAGCTGTGGAACATATGGGGCATAATCTGGAGCATATGGGGCATAATCTGGAGCATATGGGGGCATAATCTGTGGAACATATGGGGGCATAATCTGTGGAATATATGAGGGCATAATCTGTGGAGCATATGGGGGCATAATCTGTGGAGCATATGGGGGCATAATCTGTGGAGCATATTGGGCATGATCTGTGCAGCATATGGGGGCATAATCTGTGGAGCATCATATGAGGGCATAATCATTTTTCACCCTAGGCTTATACGCGAGTCAATAAGTTTTCCCAGTTTTTTGTGGCAAAATTAGGGGGGTCGGCTTATACATGAGTATATACGGTAGGTGGGAGATTGAACAGAGGCGGACAAAGACCAGGTCAAGGGTGTTACCATCCTTGTGTGTCTCAGAGGTTGAAAGCTGTGAGAGGCCTAGAGAAGTGGTTAGTGATAGAAGCTGAGATGCAGATGTGGAAGTAGGGCTGTTAATGGGGATGTTGAAGTCTCCAAGGATAAGGGTTGGTAGTTCTGAGGACATGAAGTGCGGCAGCCAGGCTGAGAAGTGGTCAAGGAACCGGGTGGGCGAGCCTGGCGGCCGATATATGACCGCTACTCTGAGGGAGAGGGGACGGAAGAGCCTGATGGTGTGGACCTCAAAAGAAGGGAATGAGTGATGGAATTGGGGGGATGACCTGGAAAGTGCATTGTGGGGACAGGAGTATGCCGACTCCACCACCATGTCTATTTGCGGGTCTCGGGGAATGGGAGAACTGTAAGCCACCATAGGAAATGGCAGCAGGAGAGACTGTGTCAGAATCCTGAATCCAGGTTTCCGTGAGGGCCAACAGATGAAGAGAGTTGTGCAGGAAGGATAGCTTGTTGCATGCATACCGTGGATTCCAGAGGGCACAATTAAAAGGAGATGAGGCAGTGCAAGTAATATTAATAAGATTATTATGGTTTCGATATGAGGTAGGGTAGGGATTGAGGTTGGGGGATGGTGGACCAGGGTTGGGGGAGATATCCCCTGAAATCAGTAGGAGAAGGAAGATAAAGAGCAGGTAGTTGTTGGAGTTGTAAGTAGGTTTTTTTCTGTGATGTGTTTGGGCAAGATGGGCTGAGGTTTCTCAGGAAGGGAGGAGTGCATGGGAGCTGTACATGGGAGAGGGAAGTATGGAGGGGCTGATGTGTATGAGTTGTGATGGAGGGGGGATGGGGCGGTGAATGTGGATGGCAAGGGAACACAGGAGGATAGAAATAAAGTACAAAATTAAAATGAAAGCAAAGTGTGGGGTACCTGATTCCAGCCCTGATTAACACTCCAGATCATCCATCAGATGGAGAGGAGAGATGAGGATTACACACCACATCCGTCAGATGGAGAGGAGAGATGAGGTTACATATCGGATTCTCTGTCACATGGAGAGGAGAGATATGGGTTACACACCGGATCATCCGTCACATGGAGAGGAGAGATGAGGGTTACACAGCAGGTCATCCGTCACATGGAGAGGAGAGATGAGGGTTACACAGCAGGTCATCCGTCAGGTGGAGAGGAGAGATGAAGGTTACACACCAGATCATCCATCACATGGAGAGGAGAGATGAGGGTTACACACCAGATCTTCCATCAGATGGAGAGGAGAGATGAGAGTTACACAGCAGATCATCTGTCAGAGGCGAAATGAGGTTACACACGGGATCTTGTCATCACATGGAGCCGAGAGATACGGGTTACACACCAGATCATCCGTCACATGGAGAGGAGAGATAGGTTACACACCGGATCATCCTCACATGAGAGATGAGGTTACACTGCAGCTCATCGTCAATGGAGAGGAGAGATGAGGGTTACACAGCAGGTCATCCGTCACATGGAGAGGAGAGATGAGGTTACACAGCAGTCATCCATCAGGTGGAGAGGAGAGATGAAGGTTACACACCAGATCATCCATCAGATGGAGAGGAGAGATCAGGTTTACACACCGATCCTGTCATCAGATGGAGAGGAGAGATGGGGCTACACACCAGATTCTGTCAGGTGGAGAGGAGAGATAAGGTTTACACACAGGATCCTGTCGGGTAGAGAGGAAGATAAGGTTTACACACAGGATCCTGTCAGATGGAGAAGAGAGATAAGGTTTACACACAGGATCCTGTCAGATGGAGAGGAGAGATAAGGTTTACACAGCAGATCCTGTCAGGTGGAGAGAGAGATAGTCTACACAGCAGATCCTGTCAGATGGAGAGGAGAGATAAGGTTACACAGCAGATTCTGCCATCGGATGGAGAGGAGAGATAAGGTTTAATACACCAGATCCTGTCAGGTGGAGAGGAGAGATAAGGTTTACACACCCGATCCTGCCATCAGATGGAGAGGAGAGATGAGGTTACACACCAGATCCTGTCAGGTGGAGAGGAGAGAAAAGGTTTACACACACAATCCTGCCATCAGATGGAGAGGAGAGATGAGGGTTACACACCAGATCATCCATCAGATGGAGAGGAGAGATGGGGCTACACACCAGATCCTGTCAGATGAAGAGAGTTGTGCAGGAAGGATAGCTTGTTGCATGCAGACCGTGGATTCCAGAGGGCACAATTAAAAGGAGATGAGGCAGTGCAAGTAATATTAATAAGATTATTATGGTTTCGATATGAGGTAGGGTAGGGATTGAGGTTGGGGATGGTGGACCAGGGTTGGGGGAGATATCCCCTGAAATCAGTAGGAGAAGGAAGATAAAGAGCAGGTAGTTGTTGGAGTTGTAAGTAGGTTTTTTTCTGTGATGTGTTTGGGCAAGATGGGCTGAGGTTTCTCAGGAAGGTGAGGAGTGCATGGGAGCTGTACATGGGAGAGGGAAGTATGGAGGGGCTGATGTGTATGAGTTGTGATGGAGGGGGGATGGGGCGGTGAATGTGGATGGCAAGGGAACACAGGAGGATAGAAATAAAGTACAAAATTAAAATGAAAGCAAAGTGTGGGGTACCTGATTCCAGCCCTGATTAACACTCCAGATCATCCATCAGATGGAGAGGAGAGATGAGGATTACACACCACATCCGTCAGATGGAGAGGAGAGATGAGGGTTACACTGCAGGTCATCCGTCACATGGAGAGGAGAGATGAGGGTTACACAGCAGGTCATCCATCAGGTGGAGAGGAGAGATGAAGGTTACACACCAGATCATCCATCAGATGGAGAGGAGAGATCAGGTTTACACACCGGATCCTGTCATCAGATGGAGAGGAGAGATGGGGCTACACACCAGATTCTGTCAGGTGGAGAGGAGAGATAAGGTTTACACACAGGATCCTGTCAGGTGGAGAGGAGAGATAAGGCTTACACAGCAGATCCTGTCAGGTGGAGAGGAGAGATAAGGTCTACACAGCAGATCCTGTCAGATGGAGAGGAGAGATAAGGTTTACACACCCGATCCTGCCATCAGATGGAGAGGAGAGATGAGGTTTACACAGCAGCTTCTGCCATCGGATGGAGAGGAGAGATAAGGTTTATACACCAGATCCTGTCAGGTGGAGAGGAGAGATAAGGTTTACACACCCGATCCTGCCATCAGATGGAGAGGAGAGATGAGGTTACACACCAGATCCTGTCAGGTGGAGAGGAGAGAAAAGGTTTACAAACACAATCCTGCCATCAGATGGAGAGGAGAGATGAGGGTTACACACCAGATCATCCATCAGATGGAGGAGAGATGGGGCTACACACCAGATCCTGTCAGGTGGAGAGGAGAGATGAGGGTTACACACCAGATCCTGTCAGGTGGAGAGGAGAGAAAAGGTTTACACACCCAATCCTGCCATCAGATGGAGAGGAGAGATGAGATTACACACCAGATCCTGTCTGGTGGAGAGGAGAGATAAGGTTTACACAGTAGATCCTGCCATCAGGTGGAGAGGAGAGATGAGGGTTACATACCAGATCATCCGTCACATGGAGAGGATAGATATGGGTTACACAGCAGATCATCCATCAGATGGAGAGGAGGGATCAGGTTTACACACCGGATCCTTTCATCAGATTTAGATTAGAGATAATCTCCGGATCCTGCAATAAAGGTGGAGAGGAGAGATAAGGTTTACACACCGGATCCTGCCATCAGATGGAGAGGAGAGATGAGGGTTACACACCAGATCATCCGTCACATGGAGAGGAGAGATGAGGGTTACACAAATAATCATCCGTCAGATGTAGAGCAGATATCAACCTAATCAAGTAAACCTTAGACACATGGACTAGAGTGACAGATTCCTGAAGGCTAGATGGTTTCCTTACCAAGCTCTTGTAGCAGAGAAAAGTTTCTCGCCCCAGAAAGTCTAGGTCCTCGATTTAGGACTGTCCAGCTTCTTAGTTGGTGGAGGAGCCCCTCTACTAGTCTACGTCACTGCTCTGTATTCAGCTCTTGATATTTTATACAAATGTAGTAACTATCAGCCACCATTTCTGTGCCCATAGCAGTTATCACGCAGACAGTGGCACATGCATGTCATCCTGTATGGTCGGTGTATATCTTGATTGTGGCTCTGGTTTTCTGATGTGAATGTGCAGGATGAGCAGAATTGTTGGAGTTGTCAGAGCAGTGATGGCACGTGATCACCCAGACCATAATAATTGTGGTTGTGTTTTGTACAGATGGAGTACAAGAAAGCGGTGAGCAGTAATCAGTGGCACCGGAGGTTGGAGTTCCCGGGAGGAGAGACTATTGTGATGCACAACCCCAAGGTGTGTGATATCTTCCGATCCCTGCAGCCATCTCTTCCCATCATGAGTAAACTGACCTGCTACAAAACTGCACCAATTACACACGACAGGCGAGCCCCAACGTCCCGTTATACACATATAGGACAGGCCGATTTAACCATGTTGTCAACTACGGGAGCCATAATGGCGCACATAGCAGTTGTAGTTCTGCCTTGGGTGACTTTCAGGCGGGGCAGTCTTACTAGACTGGCTGGCCATATAATGGGCAGATATAAGTGGTCTATCTCACTTCCGCTATCACATGGATCCTGCACAGGAGGGGGCACATACTATGGCTAATGGCACAATCTGCTATACGACACACTTCATAAGATGAAACCCTTGCAGACGGAGTTAAATTTTTGTTTTTTACGCTCCATAAGTCAGCTAATGATTTGTTTTTAGTGTTCTGCCGATCAGGAGCTGGTTTAGGGCTCATTCCTCCATTCTGTACTGAAGTGTCTCGGTGGCAGCCATGTATACACACATACATTTTCTGCCGAACATGGCTACAAGAACCTTTCTACTTTGCGCTGGCTGCAGCATGTGCACTAGGGGATATATGTGGGGAGAGAAGCATCTATGAGGCCAAGTTCATTCAAACGCAAAACAAAAAAGTCAATTTTTCATCCCAAAAAACAAAGATTAATCTGCATTGTCACGCTTATGGCATCCGTTTTTACATAGCAGAAGTTATTAAAATTTTTCTGAGTTAAAGAATTGCAGTGTGTCCATAACAGTCCGCTGCTATATGGTTGATCCTTATGGGATTAGAGCTTTCTTGCACCCATACACATGAATAAACGAGTACCGTCTGAATGCGAGAGAGACTAGTGCATGATGCAATTTTTTTTTTTTCTGCTGACGTGGTTTGGGGAAAAAAAAGATTACTGAGCAACCCTGTGTGATGAACATTCGCCCGAGTGTTGTCAGATGTTTTCACGGACCGCTCTGGCAGAAAATCCTGTTATGTGAAAGTCGTTGACTCCTGTCCTGTGTCCACTCTGCAGGTGATCGTCCAGTTCCAGCACAGCGCCATTCCGGATGAGTGGGGCACCCCTCAGGATGGTCAGGCCAGACCGCGAGTAGTAAAGAGGGGCGTAGACGACCATGACGACATACCAGACGGTAATCTCGCCCTGCAGACTTTATTCTATATGCACTTAGTAGTCGCCTTCACCTTTGGGTACAGCATTCTCCAGCATCATTCTGGGGCCACAGGGCAGAAGCGAGCAGAGATGTTGGGGAAAATTAATGGTTGGATGGTTTTCCACTGCACTTTGGTGACCTCTGGGAATGGGCACATTTTGTTTTTCTTTAATGCACTGGGGGGTGCAAATGACCCTATAGTTGGAATACAATCACCTTTTGTGCTTTTTAACCCCTTAATGACTGACAATACACAAAAAAAGGCGGACGCTATTCCCTCATTGGCGTTTTAAAACTGCGATCTGGAATAAGGTACTAGTACCCCCCAGAGTTGGAAAATCTCTGAGGGTTCAGCTACTGGCAGTTGCTGAGACCCTGGAGGACACGATCAGGGCTGGTTTTTCCAATCCCCGATCACATAAAAAATCCCTGTGAGTAGGTATAAAAATGATTTCTGTCTCTTCTGACATGCTATAACATGCCAGAGGAAAGAGAAATGATCTCCCCAGGCGCCCTACGATACCTTGGTACCGGATCCGCCATCCCCACCCTCCCTCCTTCCTGTCCTGAAGCAAAATGGAGGGCCCTTGCGCAGTTTACACACCGAGATCTGCCTGGCTGCACCCGGACACCTCAGGGATTTTTTCTGTTGGCTCCTGACTTTTGATCACTGTGAATAGACCCTATGACGGTGATCAAAAGCCCCAATATTATTAAACATGGCGACGCTTGGGCTGTGCCGCTGTCTTCTGTCCTTGTAGTTCTGGGAGAGAAGATCGATAGCTACGTCCGAGTGCTGCCCTGTCAGAGGAGAAAAAAAATCACATTTCTAGCTCCATTTTAATAAGTCCTTCTCCAATCTTCTAATCATCCCCTTGATTATCCCTCCTGTATCATCCCCCTAGTCAGATTACATTTTTTATTTTAGCATTTTTATTTCTTTCATTCTTTGCCTTTAAGAGTTTTTTCAGAAGTTCCAAAAAATTTTACAATGGCCCTCCGAACGTTCCCCGCGCAGTAGACGTACACCTGCCTTTGCTCTAGCAGTGATACAGAATCTCCTTCTGAAGCAGAATCGTTTTCAGCCAGTGACGACTCTTCCCCATGGGATCCCACAGCCCGATGGTGACTGAGTCAGGGGTCACTGCCGAATAGTCAGAGGCAAAACCAAGGTCCACAGTCATTCATTTTCCCTGCATATTTCCCCCCCCCCTTTTTTTTTTTTTTTTTAGCAAACCCTGGTATAAAAATTTATGTAACGAATTTTACCCTGATTGTTTTCAAAATTGCATGCTCGTCGGTACATTTCCCTAAACCCCACTGCTTTTCATTCCCGTTCATGGATCCCCACAAATGAACATGGGTTTTGTAAAAAATAAAAACATTCTTTGCTCCTACTGGGCAACAGAATCTGTCCGCAGCCTCCCGCTATTTGCATCTGTCACATCCTGAGCACGCTATGAAACCCTAAAGAGATTCCTCCATTTTTGTGATAATTTCAAGCCCCTCACCAAGAAAGGACCCCAACTACGATTGCCGTACCAAATTGAGAAGATTCATTTCTAAATTCCCCGATTGCTGTCGACAAGTCGCTCATGAGTTTCGAGGACCATCTATAATTCTGCTAATTCCTCCCCTCCAAGTGCACCAAATACGGCGCCAAATTGTACAAAATGTGCGAGAGCACAACAGGGTACACGTTCACCTCTCTAATATATGAAGGTAGGGTTCACCAAACTGCTTCCAGACAATCGTCATCCCAGGTAAAATTATCTGGGAGCTGCTGACGCCATTTTTACATCAACAGTACCACGTGTACACAGACAACTATTATTCCAGTGTCCCCCTTTGTAAATCCCACCACTCTACAAATACAGGACTTGTGGGACAGTCAGGAAAAACAGAGTGGGTTTCCGTCACACTTGGCTTCCAGATGTTTGGCAAAGGGGGCGTCATTCTTACTTGCAAGTGACCAACTTCTTGCAGTCAAGTGGAATGAAAAGAAGGACTTCTATGAGGGGCGTTCGTTAAAGATTTCCCCTGAGTCACTTCCTGTGGACTGAGCGCAATGAAACTTGGCACAGTGATTAGTCCTTCTCCACATAGGTGCCACCTAGGGACACACATTTCTCCCATGTCTTTAAACAACTGTAAACACCACGCTTGTAGAAGTCAACAGGTTTCTCCAAAAGCCACGTTGTCAGTTCGGAAATCTGAGTCTCATAATCTGGAACATGTTGCCCTTCAAAAATAGCTCCATTGTTGGAAAGAGGTGGAAGTTCGATGGTGCGAGTTCGGGTGAATAAGGGGATGTGGTAGCATTTCAAAGCCACAGGGGCATGCTTTCCATTTGAACAACATGTGAGTTGTGAACTGGTGCATTGTCTTGCAGAAGGCGGACATCTTTGGTGAGCATGCCACGTCTCTTGGTTTTGATGGCCTCACGCAATTTCCACTGCAGTGAAGCATAGTATGGCGCAGTGATCATGGTACCCTTTGCTAGGAAATCCATCAATACTACTCCGTGCTTGTCCCAAAATACAGTGAGCTCATATGACCTCGCCTGCCGAGGGTTGGGCACGTGCCTTCTTTGGAGATGGTGAGTCATGATGCTTCTATTTCATTGACTGGGTTTTAGTCTCAGGATCATAGTGATGGACCCAGCTTTCATCCAGTGTGATCAGTCTGGAAAAGTCCTCCTGGGTTCCATAGCACATCGTCAATAGGGCCTGAGAGCATTCGCCTCCTTCCTGATTCTGGAAAGGTGTGAGCAGCCGGGGAACCCAGCGAGCAGATATCTTATGCATGTGAAGATGGTCTGGGATGATTTTTTTCCACGGACCCCACACTAATCTTGACATTTGGCTACTCAGCGATTTTCCAAAATGGCGACCTCCACATGCTGGATGGTGTGTTCATCAATAGCAGAGTAGGCTCGCCCTGGAATTGGAGCTGTTTGCACCGAAATCCGACCACATTTGAATTGATGATGCCATTTCTTGACTACATCGTATGATGGGGAATCATCACCATAAACCTCTTTCATCTCATTGAACGTCTCCTTTGGAGTGCGGCCTTTCACATAAAGGAACTTGTTGACTGCGCTGTATTCCACTGGGTCCATTATCAAACCTCACACCACTTCAGCACCTGTAAAATCAAGACCGTTACCAGTTCTGAGCTGTAAATTGGCACGTAACCTATAAAAACTTGTATCATTACACATGTGCAGGGTCCTGTGACAAATAGAAGTGGGTCAGGGGAAATCTTTAATGAACGCCCCTCGTACATGCTGACCACACTGTATGCGGACACCATTTTGATGGTCAGAGACAAGGTCACCACCAGGGACAAGGAAAAACAGTCTGCATCACAGACAGTAATAAAAATATGGGAGGCGTTGACCTGTCAGACTGGGTGCTGCAACCATACCTGGTGAAGTGGAAGACCAGGATCTTGTGCAAAAAAAGAAAAAAAAATCTTCATCCAGATTTCTACCCTCAACAGCTTTGTCCTCTATAAAAATTCGCAAGGAGCGCTTACATTTCCCCAGTTCCAGGAGACAATTGCCAAGTGTCTCCCATTGGACTCAACCCCCCACGTCTGTATACTCCAGAATGTGGAACACCCCCACTCTGTATACTCCAGAATGTGGACCCCCACGTCTGTCTACACCAGAATGTGACCACCCCTCGTCTGTATACTCCAGAATGTGGACCCCTCCACGTCTGTTACTCCAGAATGTGGACCCCCCCACGTCTGTCACTCCAGAATGTGGACCCCCACGTCTGTATACTCCAGAATGTGGACCCCCCCACGTCTGTATACTCCAGAATGTGGACCCCCCACGTCTGTATACTCCAGAATGTGGACCCCCCCACGTCTGTATACTCCAGAATGTGGACCCCCCCACGTCTGTATACTCCAGAATGTGGACCCCCCACGTCTGTATACCCAGAATGTGGACCCCCCCCACGTCTGTATACTCCAGAATGTGGACCCCCCACGTCTGTATACGCCAGAATGTGGACCCCCTCCCACGTCTGTATACACTCAGAATGTGGAACCCCCCACGTCGTTACTCCAGAATGTGGACCCCCCACGTCTGTCTACATCCAGAATGTGGACCACCCCCCCACTCGAAATGTGGACTCCCCACGTCTGTACACTCCAGAATGTGGAACCCCCCCCACGTCTGTATACTCCAGAATGTGGACCCCCCCAGTCTGTATACTCCAGAATGTGGACACCCCACGTCTGTATACTCCAGAATGTGGACCCCCCCAGTCTGTATACTCCAGAATGTGGACACCCCACGTCTGTTTACTCCAGAATGTGGACCCCCCCATCTGTTTACTCCAGAATGTGGACACCCCCACGTCTGTATACTCCAGAATGTGGACCCCCCACATCTGTTTACTCCAGAATGTGGACCCCCCACGTCTGTATACTCCAGAATGTGGACACCCCCACGTCTGTATACTCCAGAATGTGGACACCCCCACGTCTGTTACTCCAGAATGTGGACACCCCCACGTCTGTTACTCCAGAATGTGGACCCCCCCACGTCTGTATACTCCAGAATGTGGACCCCCCCCCCACGTCTGTATACTCCAGAATGTGGACCCCCCCCCCACGTTGTATACTCCAGAATGTGGACCCCCTCCACGTCTGTATACTCCAGAATGTGGACCCCTCCCACGTTTGTATACTCCAGAATGTGGACCCCTCCACTCTGTATACTCCAGAATGTGAAACCCTCCCCACGTCTGTATACTCCAGAATGTGGACCCCCCACGTCTGTATACTCCAGAATGTGGAACCCCCCACGTCTGTTACTCCAGAATGTGGACACCCCCACGTCTGTATACTCCAGAATGTGGACACCCCCCACGTCTGTTTACTCCAGAATGTGGACCCCCCCACGTCTGTATACTCCAGAATGTGGACCCCCCCCACGTCTGTATACTCCAGAATGTGGACCCCCCCACGTCTGTATACTCCAGAATGTGGACCCCCCCACGTTTTGTATACTCCAGAATGTGGACCCCCCACTCTGTATACTCCAGAATGTGGACCCTCCCACGTCTGTATACTCCAGAATGTGGACACCCCCACGTCTGTATACTCCAGAATGTGGACCACCCCACGTCTGTATACTCCAGAATGTGGACCCCCCACGTCTGTATGCTCCAGAATGTGGACCCCCCACGCTGTACTCCAGAATGTGGACCCCTCCAGTCTGTATGCTCCAGAATGTGGACCCCCCCCACGTCTGTTCACTCCAGAATGTGGACCCCCCCAGTCTGTATGCTCCAGAATGTGGACACCCCCCACGTCTGTTACTCCAGAATGTGGACCCCCCACGTCTGTTTACTCCAGAATGTGGACCCCCCACGTCTGTTTACTCCAGAATGTGGACCCCCCACGTCTGTTTACTCCAGAATGTGGACCCCACGTCTGTTTACTCCAGAATGTGGACCCCCCAGTCTGTATACTCCAGAATGTGGACCCCCCACGTCTGTATACTCCAGAATGTGGACCCCCCCACGTCTGTATTTCTCCAGAATGTGGACCCCCCCACGTTGTATACTCCAGAATGTGGACCCCCCCACGTTGTATACTCCAGAATGTGGACCCCCCCACGTCTGTATACTCCAGAATGTGGAACCCCCCCACGTTGTATACTCCAGAATGTGGACCCCTCCACGTCTGTATACTCCAGAATGTGAACCCCCCAGTCTGTATACTCCAGAATGTGAACCCCCCCACGTCTGTATACTCCAGAATGTGGACCCCCCACGTCTGTATACTCAGAATGTGGGAAACCCTCCCACGTCTGTATACTCCAGAATGTGGACACCCCCACGTCTGTAGCCTCCAGAATGTGGACCCCCCCACGTCTGTATGCTCAAGAATGTGGACCCCTCCACGTCTGTATACTCCAGAATGTGGACCCCCCCACGCCTGTGCGCTCCAGAATGTGGACCCCCCCACGTCTGTATGCTCCAGAATGTGGACCCCCCCACGTCTGGATGCTCTACAATGTGATCCTAGATGGAACTATCAATTTGCAGTACATACATTAAATCCACAGTGGCATGAAAATGTGTTTTCCCTTCTCCCATGACAGCACCACCTGAGAGGTTATCCGCCCACCAGGACAGGAAACCTACTGAATACTACTGAATAAGAAGGTGGTACCTCTCCTCAACATCAGTTTGGTTTCATGTCCTCGTGGGAACCTGCAGAATGAAGTGGCACACTTACCCCAGAGGGTGTCCAGGAACAAGGGGTGCCGACCACGGGTGAGGTAACACCAACTGGGAGGTTGGGGCAGCGCCATGCAGGCTAAGACCTCTTGGGTAAATGTCTCTAGCTGACACGACGTCCCGGGTCCGCGCGCGCTGGAGGTTGCTTCCAGGTCTGCGCACGTGGCGGGGATGCTGAATGGAGCTGGTGTGTCCTGGGGCCGAGTGCGCCGGTAACCCCTTTTCACATGTAAAGCGCCATGGAGTAAATGGCGCTATAAAAATGTATAATAATAATAACCGAGGCCGCCCGGGTCTGTGCGGAACGCAGGATGATATCCGGCGAGTCCCGATGACGGAGTGCGCCGGGAATTAAAGTGGCCATCCGGAACTGTGCATGCTCAGGGCTACAGGGATCCCTGCACACAGTGCACCGGATTTGAACTTCTGGGAGATGGAGCCAGAAGTGGGCTGGGCCATCCTGAATAAAGGAAGGGGCCCAGAAAGATGGCATTTCCTTCAGCAATACGGATCACGGATGAACTGCAGCAGCATCACCTGACGCCATTACCACCATGATCTTCACTGCAGTCGTCACAAGAGCCGTTGCTGCGCAGCCAGCAGCATCGGCAAGGACTCAGCGATGGCAGTCATACAAGTAGCAGGACCAGCCTGAAAAGCAAGGCAGGTTACGAGCCCACCTCAAGGGAGAGATGTTCTTCGGAGCCAGCTCAGCCTCCATCTCCGGAGATTAATCAGCTGAATGGTGAATGATCTACGTTTAAGTGCGCTGTATTAAAATAGGTCCCCTTTCTCTATGTATTAGGCTAAGTGCACACGATCAGGAATAATTGCGTTTTTTTCGCGGTTTTTCCGCGGTAAAAACGCGATAAAAACGCAAGCATTAAGCATCCTATACATGTTAATTGATTCTGCATGTTTTGGCCACATGTTGCGTTTTTTTCCGCGAAAAAAACGCTTCGCGGAAAAAATAGCAACATGTTCATTAATTTTGCGGAATGTAAGCGGTTCATGTGCGGTGGTACCCAGGGTCTGGAGGAGAGGAGACTCTCCTCCAGGCCCTGGGTACCATATCCCTGGTAAAACAATAATTAAAATAAAAAATAATGATATTCTCACCTTCCGGCGGCCCCCGCAGCCTTCCCGCGGCCCCCGCAGCCTTCCCGCCTTCAGCGATGCTCCCGGCAACTTCCGGTCCCAGGAGTGCTTTGCGAGAATCACCCAGATGGCATAGCGGTCTCGCGAGATGTACGTCATCGGTGTGATTTGTCGCAAAGCACTCCTGGGACCGGAGTTGCCGGGAGCGTCACTGAGAGGCGGGAAGGCTGCGGGGGCCGCCGGAAGGTGAGAATATCATTATTTATTATTTTTTTTATTATTTTTACATTAGATCTTTTTACTATTGATGCGGCATAGGCGGCATCAATAGTAAAAAGTTGGTCACACGTGTCAAACACTATGTGTGACTCGTGTGACCAACCTGTCAATCAGTTTTCCAAGCGATGCTACAGATCGCTAGGAAAACGCTAGCATTCTGCAAGCTAATTACGCTTGCAAAACGCTATTATTCTGGCGGGAATCAGCATACAAAAAACGTGCGTATTTCCTGCGGGAGAAGTGCGGGATTGCCGCGGAAATTTCCGCGGCAATTCCGCAACGTGTGAACTTAGCCTTACTTTACTAGGAAGGGCCCCTGAAACGTAGTTCAAAGCAGAACAATAGGGAGTGTGCCCTGTGCAAGGGTGATTTACCGTGCACTAACAGTAAAAGGCTCTAACCAGGGTGTATACAGCAGGTTGTCTCGGAAGAAACCCCTGGGTTTGCTATGGACCTAAAGGCCATCATTAGATTGGAGGTCCAGGAGTCCTTAAAACACCTGATGGGTCAAAGAGAAGAGGGGAAGTCAGAACTACTGTCAGTCTGAAGGATCAGTAGCGTTTAACTGGTGAAGTGTGAAAACCTTTCAGAGGCTGCAAAGCAGGAAAAAAGTTGAAGTCCAGGAGAAGAAGGGTTAAACCAGCAGTACCATCAATTTTCATGGGTAATGTACGCTCGCGGAGAAATAAGACGGATGAACTGTTAGCTCTGTGCAAAACCCAGAAGGAGTTCAAGGAATGCAGTCTTATGTGCTTTACAGAAACCTGGTTACATGGGGATGTTCCTGATTCATGTGTCTCGATTCCAGGATTTCAAATGGTTCGGGCTGATAGAGACAAGGCTAGGTGTGGTAAGAAGAAGGGTGGTGGGGTGATACTATACATTAACAAGAGATGGTGTAATCAGCAGCACATAACTGTTAAAGAAAATCACTGCTGTCAAAACATTGAACTCTTAGCAGTTGGCCTTAGGCCTTACTATCTACCTAGAGAATTCTCCATTTGCATTGCAATAGTCATGTATATACCTCCATCTGCTAGCCAAGAGGCAGCTAGGGAAGTGTTGTTGGGGGTGTTGGCTCGCCTTCAGACAAAGCACCCAAACTCGTTAACATTAATCTCTGGGGATTTTAACAGAGTCATGATCTCAAAGGCTCTTCCAAAGTTCTATCAATATGTTAAGTGTGCAACAAGGGACAGCACTATATTGGATCTCCTCTATGCAAATGTTAAAGACTCCTATTCATCTTCTGCATTACCCCCCCTGGGGAAATCTGACCACAACCTCATACTATTGTCTTCATCTTATCAACCTGTTGTCAGTAAACAACCAGCCACAATAAAACTAATTAGGAGGTGGTCTCCTGCAGCTGAACAAGCTCTGCAAGACTGTTTTGACCTCACAGAATTGGAGGTGATATGCGACAGAGAAGAGAATGATGATGTAAATGATATTGTCGGAAGAGTAACAGATTACATAAATTTTTGTACGGATACTGTAGTACCAGTTAAAAAGATTCGATGTTATGCAAATAACAAGCCTTGGATTACAAAAGAATTGAAACGCTAAATGAGAAAAAAATGGCATTTAAAATGAAGGATACTAAGAAACTGAAATTGATATAAAGGGACTTAAAAGGGAAAATTAAGAATGCCCGTGAGGCGTTCCGAATTAAATTAGAAAATAAACTGTCACACAACAATTCCAAGGAGGTGTGGTCTGGCATGAAGAAGTTAACTGGGTTTAAGGCAAGGCCGGAGTGTGGGGAAGTGGATCTGCTAATGAAATGAACGAGTTTTTCAACAGATTTGCCAACACATGTGCTGCGTCATCAGGGTTAGTGCGTGCCATGTTCTTTGACTTCTCAAGTGCTTTCAATACCTTACAGCCACCCTTAAGGCACTGCCACACTTAGCGATCGCACTAGCGATCACGACAACGACTTAACCTGGCGAGATTGCTAGTGTGATCACTATGTGATCGCTAGTTAGATTCCAAACACAACTCATCAGCGATCTGTGATTCCAAACACATCTCATCAGCGATCTGTATAAAGACCTCTGTGGTCGTTGGGAAAACCTAGTCCCACCTGCGATGCTGGTGAAGTCGTTCATAAAGGGTGTCACACTCAGCGATTCAGGCTCACCAGCGGGACACCAACGACCAAAAAACGGCTCAGAACGTTCATTAGCGATCAACGACATCTCAGCAGGGGCCACATCGCTGCTACATGTCACACACAGTTAAGTCGCTAACGAGATCGCTACTGCGTCATAAATGGTGACGCAGTAGCGATCTCGTTAGCGATCTCGCTTAGTGTGGCATACCCTTTACTACGTAATAAGTTGACTGCTATGGCGGTAGATGAGGGGATGGTGAACTGGATAAGTGACTACCTGACAGACAGGCCGCAGTTTGTAAGGATGGGGGAGGTGGTATCTGGCAGTGTACGGAGTAGTGTTGGAGCCCCTCAGGGTACAGTGCTGTCACCCTTCCTCTTCACATTGTATACAGCTGATTTTCAGTATAAATCCGACTTCTGTCACCTGCAAAAATTCTCAGATGACTCAGTGATTGTAGGGGGCATTGTGGGGGGTCGGCGGGAGGAGGAATATAGAAGGGTGGTTTCTGACTTTGTGGATTGGTGTCAGACTAACTGTCTAGAACTAAATGTGAAGAAAACCAAGGAGATGGTGGTGAGTTATAGAAGGAAAAAGGAGAATTACTTGCCGATAACTATTGCTGGCCAGGAGGTGGAGATGGTTGAGAGCTACAAATATTTGGGGGTTCACCTTGACAGCAAACTTGATTGGAGGTGTCATACAGAGAAGGTTCACAAGAAGGGAATGAGCAGACTGTACTTTCTGCGGAAGCTCAGGTCGTTCAATGTGTGCAGCAAAATGCTGGAAATGTTCTACCAGTCCGTTGTAGCAAGCGCCATCTTTTTTGCTATCATTTGCTGGGGCAGTAGTGTGCGAGTAGTTGACGCTAATAAACTCAACAAACTTATCAAGAAGGCAAGCGCTGCTGTTGGCCTCCATCTTGACTCTTTTGAGGAAGTAGTGGAGGATAGGATTCAAAAGAAGTGCAGGGCTATAATGAACAATAATACACACCCACTATTCGAGCTGTTCTTGAAACAGAAGAGCACATTCAGCAGCCGTCTAATCCTTCCAAGGTGCAAGAAGGAGAAATTCAGGAAATCGTTTGTGCCTACCGCTATGGGGATGTATAACAATTCACTAAGGGTGAAAGATGACTACGACCTAGGACTGGCGCACTAATGGAAATGATTAGAGATTTGTGTACCTTTGTTTGTTACGTATTGTGGTTAGTCATGTGCAAATCTGTGTCTAGTAATTACTCTATGTAATGCTGTTTGTAATGGTTTGTTTGTAATGCTGTTGTAACGCTGCTGATATACCATAATTTCCCTCGGGATCAATAAAGTGTATCATAACGTAACGTTTAAAGGGGAGGATTCGGACCTGACGGATTCATCCTCCTCTGATGAGGACACAGGGGGTAGACCCTGCTTCCCAGCTCAGGATACTGACAGGCTGGTTAGGACAATAAGGTCCACTATGGGCATATCTGATCCCAAGACTACCAGAACAGTCCAGGACATTATGTTCAGTGGCTTGGAGCAGAGGAGGAGGTGTTCCTTTCCAGTTAATGAAAAAATCAAGATGCTCATTAGTAGAGAGTGGAAGAGGCCGGAAAGGAAAGGTCCACTACCATCTTCTTCAAATAGGAGATTGTTATGAATGTGCTAGAGATGGTTTCTGAGCAGAGGCTCCCTCTGGTGGTTACAGACAGTACTGAACCTTTCAGCGAGGAATGGCAATCTGGGATCACCGACTGGTCTGATATAAGGGAGGTTCCCTCCCATGATGGTTGCCAGTGATCAATTGTTCTTGTCTCAATTGTGGTTCCTGGTTCATTTGGAAGTTTGCTGAGTCTTGCCTGCATCTTCTGCTATCAGATAAGATATTTTCTGGTTTTGTTTTTGTGCTTGCTTTTTGCATAGTTCCCTGCACTTCTGTGGAGGTCAGCCAGGTCCCCTCCGGGGGCTTGTGCTCCTCTCAGTTTATCTGAAGCCACTGTTATTTGTTCATTTGCTTTTTCCTGTTTTTTCAGTGGCTGCGGCTTAGTTTTGTTACACCAGAGATCTGATTTAGGTGGTAGAGATCGTGTGATCTCCGGTGTTTTTGCAATCAGAAGAGTTGGTATTTTTTAGGGTTTTTTTTGGATTGCAGTGAGAATCCTTTCCTGTACTTTTCTGTCTAGACAGATTGGGCCCCAGCGTTTGCTCATTCTATTTTCTGTCTGTGTCCGTGCTTCTTCTTGTCTAACCGCCATTACATGTTTGGGGGCTTCCTATTTTCTTTGGGGATCTGCTCCGGGGCAGATAGCTTTCCTCTTTCTGCCTTTAGGTGTAGTTATCTCTCAGGCTGTGACGAGGCGTCTAGGATCAACGTAGGAACGCTCCACGGCTACCTCTAGTTGTGTGGTTAGTTCAGGTTACTGCAATTCAATAGGTTCCAGCCTCTCTGGTGTATTGCCGTATTTTTCTCCTTAGCTACCAAAACTCAACAGTATCACCGGCCCAAACTGAAAATTATATGGTACTCACTGAAGGGAAAAAGTGTGGAAGGAAAAAAAAAAAAGTTGTCAGTTGTCAGAGATTTTTTTTTCCCTGTTTGTTGCATTTTTTTCCCTCTTTATCTCTGGGTGCTGAGGAGGATTTTTTTTTTTCTCTCAATGGAGCTTGCACAGTTGGCTTGCCACTGAGGTTCGGAGTATTGCTACCTATCTTGCTAGGTTGCCAGTTGTGGAACCTAGGATTCCCATGCCAGATTTGTTTTTGATGGAACGGGCTAAATTTCTGAATTTCAAAAATAACTGTAAGTTGTTTTTTGCCTTAAAGCCTAACTCCTCAGGGAACGCAGCACAGCAGGTTCAAATTGTCATCTCTCTCCTGCTCGGCGACCCTCAGGATTGGGCTTTTTCCTTGACACCTGGGGATCCTGTTTTGAATGATATTGATGTATTTTTTCTGGCTCTGGGTTTATTGTACGATGAACCTAATGTCACTGATTAAGCTGAAAAAACCTTGTTGGCATTAAATCAGGGTCTTGAAGACGCTGAGTTGTACTGTCTGAAATTCCGAAAGTGGGCAGTCCTGACCAAATGGAATGCTGATGTTTTGGCAGCCCTTTTTCGGAAGGGGCTGTCAGAGAATGTAAAGGATGTTATGGTGGGATTCTCTGGTCTCAATGATTCTATGTCATTGGCTATTCAAATTGACAGACGTTTGCGTGAACGCAGAGGTATGCGTGAGATAGTGTTGCCTTGTGAGCCAGCTTCTGAGCCCATGCAGTGTGATAGAGTGACTTCTGGGGCACAGCGTCATGAGTTTCGAAAGCGCAATGGGTTATGTTTCTACTGTGGTGACGCCTCTCATGCTATTTCAGTCTGCCCTAAGCGGGGAAGAAGTTTTGCACGCTCAGTTGTCTTGGGTAGTGTTCAGACTAAATTTCTGTTGACTGTTACCCTGATTTGCTCCCTGTCCACATTTTCTGCTCAGGCTTTTGTTGATTCAGGAGCAGCTATTAACCTGATGGATTTTGACTTTGCCAAACATTGTGGGTTTCCTATGATACCCCTGCGGAAGTCTATTCCCCTACTGGGCATTGATTCTACCCCTTTGGCGGAGAATAAACCCCAGTTTTCTACTCAGGTGATAATGAGGGTTGAACCAGATCATCAGGAGTGTTGCAAATTTCTGGTGCTGCATAATCTGCATGACATTATTGTACTAGGTTGTCCTTGGTTACAGTCTCATAATCCTGTTTTGGATTGGAAATCTGTGTCTGTGACCAGTTGGGGCTGCCAATGTGTTAATGCTGACACTCCTGTTTTTTCTGCCTCTCCCCAGTCTCAGGATGTTCCTGACTTTTTGACTGATTATTCAGATGTATTTAGTGAAAGTAAATCTGCATACTTGCCCCCTCACAGGAGCTATGATTGCGCTATTGAATTAGTGCCTGGTGGTAAATTTCCTAAAGGTCGCCTTTTTAACTTGTCTGTACCTGAACACGATGCTATGCGATCTTATATCAAGGAGTCATTGGAGAAGGGTCATATCAGACCATCCTCTTCACCCTTGGGTGCCGGTTTTTTCTTTGTGGCCAAAAAGGATGGTTCATTGAGGCCGTGTATTGATTATCGTCTCTTGAATAATATCACTGTGACGTATCAATATCCGTTACCCTTGATTTCTGACCTGTTTTCCAGGGTGAAAAGTGCTAGTTGGTTTACCAAGCTTGACCTCAGGGGGGCGTATAACCTTATTCGCATTAAGCACGGGGATGAATGGAAGACGGCGTTTAATACCCCAGAGGGGCATTTTGGGTACCTAGTGATTCCCTTTGGGCTCACTAATGCTCCTTCCATCTTCCAATCCTTCATGAATGATATTTTCAGGGATTTTGTGGATAAATTTCTGATTATTTGGATGATATCTTGATTTTTTCCAATGACTGGGACTCTCATGTGAAAAATGTTCGGACTGTGTTCCAGATTTTGAGAGAGAATGCGCACTGTATGTGAAGGGATCAAAGTGTCTTTTTGGCGTACAGAAGGTCTCATTTCTGGGATTCATTTTGTCTCCGTCTGTTATTGAAATAGACCTGGTCAAGGTTCAGGCCATCTGTGATTGGGTCCAACCTACTTCATTAAAGTCTCTTCAGAGATTTTTGGGTTTTGCCAATTTTTATTGTAAATTTATTGGTAATTTCTCTGTTATTGTTAAGCCATTGACTGATTTGACCAAAAAGGGTTCTCCTGAGGCAGTCTCTGCGTTTCAGGAACTTAAGCAGAGATTCACTTCTGCTCCTGTTCTATGGCAGCCTGATGTTTCTCTGCCATTTCAGGTGGAGGTTGATACCTCTGAAATTGGGGCAGGTGCCGTTTTGTCCCAAAGAGATCCTGAGACCTCTAAAAGTAACCCTTGTGCCTTTTTCTCTCGAAAATTTTCTCCAACTGAACGTAATTATGACGTGGGTAATCGGGAGTTATTGGCCATGAAGTGGGCTTTTGAAGAGTGGAGACATTGGCTGGAGGGAGCCAAACATCAGGTGGTGGTCCTCACGGACCATAAGAATCTGGTTTATCTTGAATCAGCCAAGCGACTTAATCCTAGACAGGCCAGGTGGGCCTTGTTTTTCACACGTTTTAATTTTGTGGTTTCCTTTCTTCCTGGCACTAAGAATGTTAAGGCGGATGCCCTCTCGAGGAGTTTCCTTGTGGACTCTCCTGAGTTATCTGATCCTGCTGTTATTTTGAAAGAGGGTGTAGTTCTTTCCGCCATCTCGCCCAATTTGAGACTGGCTCTGGAAGGGTGTCAGGAGGATAAACCCGAGCGCTGCCCTATTGGGAAATTGTTTGTCCCTGACCGGTGGAAAAAGAGTGTGATGTCTGAGATTCATTGTTCCGCGTTGGCCGGTCATCCCGGAATTTTTGGTACCAGAGACTTGGTGAGTCGGTCCTTTTGGTGGCCTACTTTGTCTCGTGACGTCAGGTAGTTTGTGCAGTCCTGTGGGACTTGCTCTCGCTCCAAGCCTTGCTCTCGCTCTAGTGGTTTGTTGATGCCATTGCCTGTGCCATGAGACCATGGACCCATATCTCTATGGATTTTATTTCCGACCTCCCTGTTTCTCAGAGAATGACCGTTATCTGGGTGATTTGTGATAGGTAATGGCACAAGATGTATCATCTTTGAAAACCTAAGTTGCCTTCCTCCCTCTGAATTGGTGCCTTTGTTCCTTCAGCACGTGGTTCGGTTACACTGCATTCCTGAGAACATTGTGTCTGACAGAGGAGTCAAGTTTGTTTCCAGATTTTGGAGGACTTTTTGTTCTAAACTTGGTGTTCAATTGTCTTTCTCCTCTGCTTTTCATCCTCAGAACAATGGACAAACTGAGAGAACAAACCAGACATTGGAGACTTATCTGAGATGCTTTGTGTCTGCTGATCAAGATGACTGGGTCTCTTTTTTTTGCCTTTGGCTGAGTTTGCTCTTAATAATAGGGCTATCTCTGCCACTTTGTCTCCATTTTTCTGCAATTTTGGGTTTCACCCTCGATTTTCTTCAGGACAGACAGAGGCTTCTGTCTGTCCGGGTGTTGACTCTGTTGTGGAGCGTATGCAGCAGATTTGGGACCAGGTAGTGGAGAGGTTGTCCCTCTCTCAGGAGAAGGCCCAACGGTTTGCCAACCGGCATAGGACTGATGGTCCTCGGTTTAAAGTGGCGGACTTGGTCTGGTTGTCCTCAAGAATTATCCCTATGAGTGTTGCATCTCCTAAGTTTAAGCCTAGGTTCATTGGACCTTATAAGATCATGGAGATTCTTAATCCTGTTTCCTTTCGTTTACTTCTTCCAGGGACATTTAAGATCCATAACGTGTTCCACAAGTCCTTATTGAAGAGGTTTGTCGAGCCAGTGGTTCCTATGGCTGTGCCTCCTGACCCTGTTTTGGTTGAGGGCAATCTGGAGTATGTGGTTGAGAAAATATTGGATTCTCGTTTTTCTAGACGTGTTGAGGTCATAACGACAAACCACTCGTCCTCCAGTCACTCCAAATTAGATTATGAGCATGTGGTACCAGAATAAGAAAGAGTCAGACAATCAGGCTGGTTCAATCTTAGAGCATGCTTCAGAATGGTGCTTACAGGCGACCACCACAGCAAGTTCTGATCTTTATTTTCACATACATAAGATTATCTACACAGGATGTCAGGGTGGAGTAAGAGATGGATGGGGGCCAAGGAAGTAAGCTGTATATGTCCATATATGTACATGTCCAGCATCTGGCCATCTCTAATTGGTCCTTAGATCTTCTTCTAAGTCCTCCTTTCATCGTGTCATCCTTAAGTTTCGTTTCCTAAGAATCAATTCTGGTTTTCTTGTATATCACGTGGTTTCTCAGTTCCCCAAAGGTGGGGGCATTCTAGTGGATCCAGTTTGAGTTATTAGATAGTTAATGTAGTACAGTGGTAGGACACAAGGTGGAGACAGACACCAGCTGATACTGACATCTTAGAATAAGTTTCAATCTGAATAATACTAGAATCATAGAATGGTAGAGTTGGAAGGGACCTCCTGGGCCATCTGGTCCAACCCCCTGCTCAAAGCAGGATTCTCTAAATCATCCCAGACAGATGTCTGTCCAGCCTCTGTTTGAAGACTTCCATTGAAGGAGAATTTACCACCTCTCGTGGCAACCTGTTCCACTCCTTGATCACCGTAACTGTCAAAAAGTTTTTCTAATATCTAATCTGTGTCTCCTCCCATTCAGTTTCATCCCATTGCTTCTAGTCTTTCCTTGTGCAAATGAGAATAAAGATGATCCTTCTACAATGTGACAGCCCTTGAGATATTTGTAGACAGCTATTAAGTCTCCTCTCAGTCTTCTTTTTTGCAAGCTAAACATTCCCAAATCCTGCAACCGTTCCTCATAGGACATGGTTTGCAGACCGGTCACCATTCTGGTGGCTCTTCTTTGAACTTGCTCCAGTTTGTTGATGTCTTTTTTAAAATGTGGTGCCCAAAACTGGACACAGTATTCCAGATGAGGTCTGACCAAAGAGGAGTAGAGGGCAATAATGACCTCACGTGATCTAGACTGTATGCTTCTGTTGATACATCCTAGAATTGTATTTGCCTTTTTTGCTGCTGCATCACACTGTTGACTCATGTTCAGTCTGTGATCAATTAGTATACCCAAGTCTTTTTCACGTGTGCTGCTGAAGAATTTTGGTACTTTTTTCACAGAAAAGCATACAGTCTAGATCACGTGAGGTCATTATTGCCCTCTACTCCTCTTTGGTCACATTGTCACATTGTAGAAGGATCATCTTTATTCTCATTTGACAGGGTGATCAAGGAATGGAACAGGCTGCCACGAGAGGTGGTAAATTCTCCTTCAATGGAAGTCTTCAAACAGAGGCTGGACAGACATCTGTATGGGATGATTTAGAGAATCCTGCTTTGAGCAGGGGGTTGGACCAGATGGCCCAGGAGGTCCCTTCCAACTCTACCATTCTATGATTCTATGATTCTACTTAGCCCTATTCCTCCCATTTTGTATATGCTTTTTTCATTTTTATTGCCCAGATGTAGTACTTTGCATTTTTCCCTGTTAAAAACCATTCTGTTAGTTGCTGCCCACTGCTCCAGTTTGTGTTTCAGGAACAAAGAACAAAATAGTGGTAAGCACATAAGCATATAGAAGTATAAAAGTAGAAAAATATATTTTACCTTGACAATCCCCCCTAAACACTAAGTTTTCCCTTGACTGCCTTTGAGACTGTCCATGTGTGGGGACAGGGGTAGTGGATTTCTTTGCTTGGTCATTTTAGAAGCTGGCCCCTTATGGACCGCTACCAAACCTGCACATGGAGTTCTCCCATCTATCCCTAAACTAAATCTCTTATTTCCATCTGTATCTTGTCATAGGGGGTTTTATCAGGTTTATCCTGTGGGGTATATTTCTCCATATCACCCTTATCAGTGTCATCATATAGCAGAGACACAACTTCCTGATGAAGGAAAGTACCTGAGGAGGCGGTTGCATTGGTCACAGCTTTCCTATACATAGGTATCACACAACATAGAATTATCAATCCTAGCACCAAAAGCCCTGCTACCACTAAGCAGACTTGTTGGAGAAATCCTTTAAGGCCTCCTAACCATCCTGGAAAGAAGGAAATATCTACTCCTGCATTGGCCTTTACTCCCTGAGCCAGATTTTTAGTCTTTGTAAGGGCCACTATAGTTTTACCGTTGACTCCAGAATTCTGGGGAATATAAGTACAACATTCTTCCCCTATCATCCCACAGACTCCACCTTTTTCGGCTAGGATCATGTCAATGGCCAGTCTATTTTGAAGAGTCATTCTTGTGTTGGGGCCCAATTCCTCAACTATACTCTGAAAAGCATCTTAACTAAAACTGATAAATCTTTGCTCGGTGTAGTATATATAATTTATCCAATCTACATTGTAATTGATCTGTACAGTTGGGATGAGAGAACGGAAACCCGCCAGGATCTGATTCTGAGCTTTGTATTCGTCTGGGACCCCCCTAGGAACACCTATGGGATCCATATAAACTTTGGGATCCTCAGCATAACCGGTGTGCAGCTGACCCAGACTCCTTCTCTTTCTGGATATCAGTGGAGCTATATTCTCGGATCCAGACTCTCTCTCACGTGTCTTTTAATGACTACCCAGTCTCCAGGCTGCAGGCTGTGATTCCCAGGATCCTGGTTCGGATCTGGAAGAGAACTGAAAACATTATCATGTACTTTCTTGAGTCTTTTATGCAAATCCCTTACATATGAGCTTAATACATGGTTACTCATTTCCAGTGCTTGGGAAAAGAAACATCCTAAACTAGGCACTTTGCCAAATAGTACTTCATACGGAGAAAGTCCAGTTTTTCTATTTGGAGTGTACCTTACTGAGTATAGGGCTAATGGTAAACATTCAGGCCAAGATTGCCCTGTTTCAGCATGGCCTTTTAGATTTTTAACTTCAATGTCCCATTTAGTCCTTCTACTTTTCCACTGCTTTCTGGATAATATGGGGTGTGGAAAGCTTGTTGAATTCCCTGAGCTGTCAAGACTTCATTCATTATTTCACCTGTGAAATGTGTACCTTTGTCACTTTCGATCACCTTTGGTACTCCACACCTGCACACCACCTCCGCAAGCAGCTTCTTTGCGGTTGCCGCAGCCGTAGCCTTGGCAATCGGGAAAGCCTCCGTCTACCTGTGAATAAATCAAAACACACCAACACGTACTCCCATGACCCTGATTTTGGCAGCTAAATATAATCAATCTGCAGTCTCTGGAAAAGATAGAGGGGCCGAGGGGCGTGTTTGGGTGGTGTCTTGACTACCCTTCCCTGATTATGTGTAGCACATACCATGCATCCCTGGATCAAACCTTCTGTACAGGTGGAAAAGCCTAGTGCCACCCAATGTTTCTGCATCACACTCATTACAGCAGTTTTGGACTGGTGGGTTGGCCCATGTAACATCTGGGCGACCGCAGGGTACAACGCCCTTGGAAGGCATCGACGCATCCCTCTTCCCCATACCCTATTTGCTTCATTCAGACATGCACCTTCTTTTTCCCACTTTTCTACTTCCTCCTGGCGCACCTGAGCCTGCATCTGGGATAAGGCATCCTCCGATACAAAGGGATTTTTGGGAGCGCTTACCTGGTGCATCGTTACCCCTTGGAGTGGTCTACTGGCTGCTGTTTTTGCTGCTGCATCGGCCATTTTGTTTCCTTTACTCATCTGATCAGTGCATCTGGTATGTGCTTTAACTTTTATGACAGCTACTTCTTTGGTAATTGTAATGCATCAATTAACTGCTGGACTGCGTCAGCATTTTTAATGGGATGTCCTGCTGCCGTCAGGAATCCTCTAGACTTCCAAATTGGACCCAAATCATGAGCTATACCGAATGCGTATCTAGAATCTGTGTAGATGTTAACAATTCTACCTTCAGCTATCTTACAGGCCTCGTTCAGAGCCTTAAGTTCAGCCTCCTGGGCCGACTGATATGGGAGCATTGGTTCTGCTTTGATTACTGCATTCAGGGAGACGATGGCATACCTGGTGTGGAAGGTACCTGAGTCGTCTTGGTGGCGAGATCCATCTACATAAAATTCAAAATCAGCATTAAGTCTTTCAGTTTCAAACACTGTGGGTAGGCCTGCTGTTTCCTGTGCCATAAGCTGAACACAATCATAAGGAATCTCCTCTCTTGGATCTTCTTTGTACAATACCGTACCTGGCCTCCCCCCTAGATCCAAGAGAGGCAACAATGTGGCAGGATTAAGTGTGGTACATCTCTGCAAAGAAACATTTGGAGGCATTTAAAGTGCACATTGCAATCGAAGGTGACGTGCAGCTGAAAGGTGTGCCGGTTGCACCTGGTTCAGTATGGTGTATACATCATAAGGTGTAAGTGCTGTTAGTAGTCAAGCACAATGTCTGATGATTTGTGGAGCAATAGTCCTACAGCATGTAATGCCCGTACACAGGACGGGGCACCTCTAGCCATTGCATCTAGTCTTCCACTGAAACAGGCCACTGGCCTTTGATTATCACCATGCAATTGAATCAATACTCCTGCCGCGCGTCCCTGCTGTTCATGGAGATACAGGGTGAATGGTAGTTCATAGTTGAGGGTTCCTAGCGCTGGAGCTGCCACAATCCTGTTTTTGAGGAATAAAAACAGTCTATACCTTCAGGAGTTAGTTTAAAAAGCACAATGGTGGTACAGTCATAGAGAGGCTGCATGAGGATTGACACAGCATGTATCCACTGACTGCAGTAGAAATCAGTCCAAGAAATATCCTAAGAGCGGCAACATTACAGGATAGGAAAATTCTGTACAGCTTCTTTGCGAGCGCTGGTCAGATGTCTTTCCCCCCGGTCTAATGCAATGTCCCAAAAAGATAACCGAAGATTTACAAAATTGCAGTTCATCCTTTGACGCTTTACAACCAGCTTGGTACAGAAACAAAATGAGCAATATTGTTGCAATACGACACTGTTTCCTGGAGGGGGCACAAATCAGTAAGTCATCAACATATTCTAAAAATAACATTGGCAAAATCAATAACTGTAAACTAAGCAGCATCCTGAGATATCTGGAACAAGTGTGTATATATATATATATATATATATATATATATATATATATTGTACCAGCCAATACATAGAGGGTTAAATCCGGTAGCCGAAGGGAGAAGCTGAAGTTGGAATTTTTACTGTCAAGGCTACTGATAAGGAACCTTAAGGCTCGGACTCACATAACGATACACCAGCGATCCCGACAACGATATGCACTTGTCAGGATCGCTGGTGTATCGCTACATGATCGCTGCTGAGCTGCCAAACAGGCAGCTCAGGCAGCGATCTGGGACAGCGACACTGCGGGTAACATCGCTTAGTTACCCGCAGTGTACCTTGGATACCAGCGCCCTGATGCATGGAGCTGGTATCCAAGGTACACATCGGTTTCCAAGCGCTGCGCGGTGCCTGGAAACCCGCTGTGTACCTTGGATACCAGCTCCCTGCATCAGGGCGCTGGTATCCAAGGTACACAACGGGTTTCTAGGCACAGCCCCGCGCCTGGAAACCCGCTGTGTACCTTGGTTACCAGCGAATCGCTGGTCTCCCGCCTGTCACACGCAGCGATGCGTGCCTGTCAGCGGGAAACCAGCGATCAAAAAAAGGTGCTGACATTTCAGCGACGATCAGCGATACCCGGCAGGGGGGCTGATCGTCGCTGAATGTCACACACACAGCGATATCGCTGGTGAGCTCGCTGCTGCGTCACAAAACTAGTGACTCAGCAGCGATCTCGGTAGCGATATCGCTATGTGAGACGGGCCCTTTAGCTGCAGAGATGCCGAAGGTGGGGCTAGGTTTTAACTAAAACACCCCTTGTTACCAGTTTCTGCAATCTCTCCTGAAATGTCCTGGTCTCCTGCACTCGTGGCACACGTCTCTCCTCCCTGTTGTTTGCACTGATAAGCACCCACAGCATGTATCCTTGCTCCTCTCCTTGCCCGCACCAAATCATGTTGTGCCCCCTGTGTTATTCTGGCTAGATCCTCATGTATGCACTTACTAAAACTCTCTCACTAGTCTTATTTTCTGGGACAAAACCCATTTCTACCCAAGCTTTTCTTAGAGCCCAGAAATAATCTTTTGGCTCTTTTTCCTTTCCCTGAACTAGTGTAATTTCCTTTCTCTGCCTGTCTATCCTTACATGCTTCTTTTTTCAACACTTCTGTAAACATACCCCCTACTTCTGCATTATCAGGTCCGTTCCTACAAATATAACACTTGTATGTCTCATCTATCAATCTAGCTTCATCTGCCAATTTTCCTTCTTCTGTGTTCCATCCCATATCTGACCAATCATAACAGTTTTCATTCCCTGGGCGGGTAACACAGAGATAAAATGTCCCTTTCCCCCCAAGTCTGATGCGCTGATCCCTTGAAATTATTTCTTCTATCATAATTAAATATTTGGTAGAAGTCGAACTTAGTTGAGACAAAAGTTATTGAGGCACATCATAATTCTGCTTTAGCAGGACATCCAGGAGTAAGGCTACTTTAGATCTCCTTTCTCGCCGTTTTGGTGGCCTAACGTTAATAAAGATGTTTTTAACTTTTGTCGCGTCCTGTGGGTTTGTGCTCGCTCTAAGGCCCCTCATACCCGTCCGTCTGGGACCCTCTTACCCTTGAAACTTCCGAGCGTCCATGGACTCATTTGTCTATGGACTTCATCACGGACCTTCCTCAGTCGTCAGGGAAGACTGTCATACTGGTGGTTGTTGACAGGTTCAGTAAGATGGCACATTTCATTGCTCTTCCTGCCCTCCCTAATGCTAAAACTCTGGCGCAGGTGTTCATTGGGGAGATTGTGAGACTTCATGGGTTGCCTTCTGATGTGGTGTCAGATAGGGGGTCTCAGTTTGTGTCCAAGTTTTGGAGGGCATTTTGTTTACGTCGGGGATGCAATTGTCATTTTCCTCGGCTTTTCATCCGCAGACCAATGGTCAGACAGAGCGTCTGAATCAAAGCCTAGAGACTTATCTTCGGTGTTTTGTCTCAGAGAACCAGAGGACTGGTCTTCTTTCTTGCCTCTGGCAGAGTTCGCTCTTAACAACAGGCGGAGCGAGTCCACTGGTAAGTCCCCGTTTTTTGGGGCATATGGTTTTCATCCCCAGTTTTGTACATTCAATGGGGGGGGCCCTTCTGGGTTCCTGAGGAGGAGCGTTTCTCGTCGTCACTTGCTTCAGTGTGGAGAGTGTATTGAATAATCTGAGTGCTATGGGGAACCGTTATAAACGTATGGCTGATAGGAGGAGAGTTTCTGGTCCAGATCTTAATGTGAACGATCTGGTATGGTTGTCTACCAGGAATATAAAACTTAAAGTTCCCTCCTGGAAGCTGGGCCCCAGATTCATCGGCCGTACAGGATCAGTTCCATAATTAATCCTGTGGCATTTCGTCTGGACCTCCCTCCTACGTTTAAAATTCATAATGTGTTCCACAAGTCATTACTTAAGAGGTACGTGGCACCAGTCATACCATCACCTCTACCTCCTCCTCCAGTGGTGGTCAATGGTAACTTGGAGTTTCAAGTGTCAAAGATCATTGACTCACGTCTGAATCGCCGGTCCCTTCAGTACTTGGTGCATTGGAAGGGGTATGGTCCAGAGGAGAGGACGTGGGTTCCTGCGTCTGACATTAACGCAGATCGTTTGGTGCGGACCTTCCACAGAACTCACCCAGCAAACCTGGCCCTGAGGGTCCGGAGGCCCCTCGTAGAAGGGGGGTTGTTTTGTTACGGTAGCTGAGGAGTGCAGGTAAAAAAGGAAATACACCAGAGCAGTTGGAATCTATGAGATTGCAGTACCCTGACTAACCACCGCAACTAGAGGCAGCCGTGGAGCGTTCCTACGTTGGTCCTAGACGCCTCGTCACAGCCTGAGAAACTAACTACACCTAAAGATAGAAATAGGAAAGCTATCTGCCCCGGAGCAGAACCCCAAAGATAATAGAAAGCCCCCAAACATCTAATGGCGGTTAGACAAGAGGAAATACTGACACAGAAAGAAAATAGTATGAGCAAACGCTGGGCCCAAACTATCTAAATAAAAAGGATAGGAAGGGTACTTACTGCAATCTCAGAAAACCCTGAAAAAAACACCAACTCTACTAATTTCAAAATCACCTGAGATCACACGACCTCTACCACCTAAATTAGTTCTCTGGTGTAACAAAAACAAAACAGCAGCCACTGAAAAAACTGGAAAAAGCAAAAGTACAAAACACAGTGGCTGGACTAAACTGAGAGGGCAAAAGCCCCCGGAGGGGACCCTGAAGGCCCCCACAGAAGTGCAGGACAAAATGCAAAAATATAGCAAAAACACAAAATAAGAAATTGTCTTATCTGATAGCAGGAGATGCAGACACGACACAGCAGCTACAAGGGAAACTGGAAAGAAGGATTCAGACCAAACAATTGATCACCGGCAACCCTGATGGGAAAATGACTCCCTTACATAAGACCAATCAGTAACACCTGATTCCCAGTCCTCACAATCCTCACTAAATACCGCTTGTAACCACCAGAGGGAGCCTCTGCTCAGAACTCATCTCAAACCCATTCACAACAGTACCCCCCCCTTGAGGAGGGTCACCGAACCTCATTTGAGCAACCAGGTCGGTCAGGATGAGTTCTATGATACGCACAGATAAGTCTCCTAGCATGGATGTCCGAAGCAAACACCCAAGAATTGTCTTCCTGACCATAACTTCTCCATTTAACCAAATACTGGAGTCTTCGTCTAGAAAAACGAGAATCCAATATTTTCTCAACCACATACTCCAGATTGCCCTCAACCAAAACAGGGTCAGGAGGCACAGCAGCAGGAACCACTGGCTCAACAAACCTCTTCAACAAGGACTTGTGGAACACGTTATGGATCTTAAATGTCCCTGAAGAAGCAAACGAAAAGAAACAGGATTAATAATCTCCATGTCTTATAAGGTCCAATGAACCTAGGGCTTAAATTTAGGAGATGCTACTCTCATAGGAATATTCTTTGAGGACAACCAACCAAGTCCCCCACTTTAAACCGAGGACCATCAGTCCTATGCCGGTTAGCAAACCGCTGGGCCTTCTCCTGAGAGAGGACAACCTCTCCACTACCTGGTCCCAAATCTGCTGCATACGCTCAACAACAGAGTCAAACACCTGGACAGACAGAACCTCCCGTCGTCCTGAAGAAAATCGAGGGTGAAACCCAGAATTACAGAAAAACGGAGACATCAAAGTGGCAGAGCTAGCCCTATTATTAAGAGCAAACTCAGCCAAAGGCAAAAAAGAGACCCAGTCATCCTGATCAGCAGACACAAAGCATCTTAGATAAGTCTCCAATGTCTGGTTTGTTCTCTCAGTTTGACCATTGGTCTGAGGATGAAATGCCGAGGAGAAAGACAATTGAACACCCAGTTTAGAACAAAAAGTCCTCCAAAATCTGGAAACAAACTGGACTCCTCTGTCAGACACAATGTTCTCAGGAATGCCGTGTAAACGAACCACGTGCTGAAGGAACAACGGCACCAATTCAGAGGAGGAAGGCAACTTAGGTAATGGCACAAGATGTATCATCTTGGAAAACCTATCACAAATTACCCAGATGGTGGTCATTCTCTGAGAAACAGGAAGATCGGAAATGAAATCCATAGAGATATGGGTCCATGGTCTCTTGGGCACAGGCAATGGCATCAACAAACCACTAGAGCGAGAGCAAGGCTTGGAGCGAGAGCAAGTCCCGCAGGACTGCACAAATTCCCTGACATCGCGAGACAAGGTAGGCCACCAAAAGGACCGACTAACCAAGTCTCTGGTACCAAAAATTCCGGGATGCCCAGCCAATGCGGAACAATGAATCTCAGACATCACACTCTTTTTCCATTGGTCCGGGACAAACAATTTTCCAACAGGGCAGCGCTCGGGCCTATCCTCCTGACACCCCTCCAGAACAAGTCTCAAATTGGGCGAGATGGCGGAAAGAACTACACCCTCCTTCAAAATAACAGAGGAATCAGATAGCTCAGGAGAGTCCGCAAGGAAACTCCTCGAGAGGGCATCCGCCTTAACATTCTTAGTGCCAGGAAGAAAGGAAACCACAAAATTAAAACGTGTGAAAAACAAGGCCCACCTGGCCTGTCTAGGATTGAGTCGCTTGGCAGATTCCAGATAGACCAGATTCTTATGGTCCGTAAGGACCACCACCTGATGTTTGGCTCCCTCCAGCCAATGTCTCCACTCTTCAAAAGCCCACTTCATGGCCAATAACTCCCGATTACCCACGTCATAATTACGTTCAGTAGGAGAAAATTTTCGAGAGAAAAAGGCACAAGGGTTACTTTTAGAGGTCTCTGGATCTTTTTGGGACAAAACGGCACCTGCCCCAATTTCAGAGGCATCAACCTCCACCTGAAATGGCAGAGAAACATCAGGCTGCCGTAGAACAGGAGCAGAAGTGAATCTCTGCTTAAGTTCCTGAAACGCAGAGACTGCCTCAGGAGGCCAATTCACCACATCAGAACCCTTTCTGGTCAAATCAGTTAATGGTTTAACAATAACCGAGAAATTACCAATAAATTTACGATAAAAATTGGCAAAACCCAAAAATCTCTGAAGAGCCTTTAATGAAGTAGGTTGGACCCAATCACAGATGGCCTGAACCTTGACCGGGTCCATTTCAATAACAGATGGGGACAAAATGAATCCCAGAAATGAGATCTTCTGTACGCCAAAAAGACACTTTGATCCCTTCACATACAGAGCATTCTCTCTCAAAATCTGGAATACAGTTCGAACATGTTTCACATGAGAGTCCCAGTCATTAGAAAAAATCAAGATATCATCCAAATAAACAATCAGAAACTTGTCCACAAAATCCCTGAAAATGTCATTCATGAAGGACTGGAAGACGGAAGGAGCATTAGTGAGCCCAAAGGGCATCACAAGGTACTCAAAATGCCCTTCAGGGGTGTTAAATGCCGTCTTCCATTCATCCCCGTGCTTAATGCGAATAAGGTTATACGCCCCCCTGAGGTCAAGCTTGGTAAACCAAGTAGCGTTTTTCACCCTGGAAAACAGGTCAGAAATCAAGGGTAACGGGTATTGATATTTCACAGTAATATTGTTCAAGAGACGATATCAATACACGGCCTTAATGAACCATCTTTTTTGGCCACAAAGAAAAAACCGGCACCTAAGGGTGAAGAGGATGGTCTGATATGACCCTTCTCCAATGATTCCTTGATATAAGACCGCATAGCGTCATGTTCAGGTACAGACAAGTTAAAAAGGCGACCTTTAGGGAATTTACTACCTGGCACTAATTCAATAGCGCAGTCATAGCTCCTATGGGAGGTAAGGATGCAGATTTACTTTTGCTAAACACATCAGAAAAATCAAACAAAAAGTCAGGAACATCCTCAGCCTGTGGGGAGGCAGAAAAAACAGGAGTGTTGGTATTAACACATTGGCAGCCCCAACTGGTTACAGACACAGATTTCCAATCCAAAACAGGATTATGAGACTGTAACCAAGGGAAACCCAGCACTATAATGTCATGCAGATTATATAGAACCAAAAATTTGCAGCACTCCTGGTGATCAGGTTCAACCCTCATTATCACCTGAGTAGAAAACTGGGGTTTATTCTCAGCCAAAGGGGTAGAATCGATCCCCAGTAAAGGAATAGACTTCTGTAGGGGTATCAAGGGAAACCCACAACGTTTAGCAAAATCATAATCCATCAGGTTAATAGCTGCTCCAGAATCAACGAAAGCCTGAGCAGAAAATGAGGACAGAGAGCATATCAGAGTGACAGTTAACAAAAACTTAGTCTGAACACTACCCAAGACAACCGAGCGTGCAAAACATCTTCCCCGCTTAGGGCAGACTGAAATAGCATGAGAGGCATCACCACAGTAGAAACATAACCCATTGCGCTTTCGAAACTCATGACGCTGTGCCCCAGACACCACTCCATCACACTGCATGGGCTCAGCAGCTGGCTCACAAGGCAACACCACTCCACGCATACTTCTCCGCTCACGCAAACGTCTGTCAATTTGAATCGCTAATGACATAGAATCATTGAGACCAGAGGGGACAGGGAATCCCACCATAACATCCTTTACATTATCCGACAGACCCTTCCGGAAAAGGGCCGCCAAAGCGTCGTCATTCCATTTGGTCAGGACTGCCCACCTACGGAATCTCTGACAGTATAACTCAGCGTCATCAAGCCCCTGATTTAATGCCAACAAGGCTTTTTCAGCTTGATCAGTGACATTAGGCTCATCGTACAATAACCCCAAAGCCTGAAAAAATGCATCAACATCACTCAAAACAGGATCCCCAGGTATCAGGGAAAAAGCCCAATCCTGAGGATCGCCGCGCAGGAGAGAGATGATAATTTGAACCTGCTGCGCTGCGTTTCCTGAGGACTTAGATTTTAAGGCAAGAAACAATTTACAATTATTTTTGAAATTCTGAAACTTAGCTCGATCCCCTAAAAACAAATCTGGCATGGGGATCCTAGGTTCCACAACAGGCAACCTAGCAAGATATGCAGCAATACTCTGAACCTCAGTGGCAAGCTGATCCACACGGCCAGACAACTGTGCAAACTCCATTGGGAGAAAAGATCCTCCCCAGCACCCAGAGATACAGAGGGAAAAAAAAAAAAAAAAATGCAACAAACAGAAAAATATCTCTGACAACTTTTCTTCCTTCAAAATATTTTTTCCCTTCTGTGAGTACCATACAATTTTTATGGCCGGTGATACTGTTATGTTACGGTAGCTGAGGAGTGCAGGTAAAAAAGGAAATACACCAGAGCAGTTGGAATCTATGAGATTGCAGTACCCTGACTAACCACCGCAACTAGAGGCAGCCGTGGAGCGTTCCTACGTTGGTCCTAGACGCCTCGTCACAGCCTGAGAAACTAACTACACCTAAAGATAGAAATAGGAAAGCTATCTGCCCCGGAGCAGAACCCCAAAGATAATAGAAAGCCCCCAAACATGTAATGGCGGTTAGACAAGAGGAAATACTGACACAGAAAGAAAATAGTATGAGCAAACGCTGGGGCCCAAACTATCTAAATAGAAAAGGATAGGAAGGGTACTTACTGCAATCTCAGAAAACCCTGAAAAAACACCAACTCTACTAATTTCAAAATCACCTGAGATCACACGACCTCTACCACCTAAATTAGTTCTCTGGTGTAACAAAAACAAAACAGCAGCCACTGAAAAAACTGGAAAAAGCAAAAGTACAAAACACAGTGGCTGGACTAAACTGAGAGGGCAAAAGCCCCCGGAGGGGACCCTGAAGGCCCCCACAGAAGTGCAGGACAAAATGCAAAAATATAGCAAAAACACAAAATAAGAAATTGTCTTATCTGATAGCAGGAGATGCAGACACGACACAGCAGGCTACAAGGGAAACTGGAAAGAAGGATTCAGACCAGAACAATTGATCACCGGCAACCCTGATGGGAAAATGACTCCCTTACATAAGACCAATCAGTAACACCTGATTCCCAGTCCTCACAATCCTCACTAGTACCGCTTGTAACCACCAGAGGGAGCCTCTGCTCAGAACTCATCTCAAACCCATTCACAACAGGGGTACTGTCATGTGTGCATCGCCACGAAGATCGTCGCGGTTGCACATTCTGACTTCTCACAGCTGAGTTGCTGTTTCTTTGTGTTTGGCAGTTAGGGAGTTAATTCTGTCTGTGCTCAGTTCTGGGACTGGGTGCAGTTTCTTCCGGCTGCAATTAATTATTTGTTGATTGGTTTCCTTTAAATCTCTGGTTGTCTGTGTTGGGAGTTGCCAGTGAAATTCTTCATGCAGACCACAGATAGGATTGTATCTGTATAGACTTAAGTTAAAGAGCTCCTTAGTTGTTTTAAGCTCACCTTGCTTAGAGTTTAATATCCCAGATCATTTATGTTCCTTCTGTGTTTGAGTGTGTATGCAAGTCTGTGTTTTCTCCAGTCTGTCTTATATGTCTAATCTGTGTATTTAGCAGAGATCAGCCCATATCCCTTTGGTGGTAATCAGAATCCTTCTTAGGACTGATTACAGGTTCAGGGACTGATAGGAGACAGGGTTAGGCTGGAGACTTGGACCTCTGAACCATTATCAGTACCTCCAAGGTGAGGGATTAGTTAGGACCCCAGTTTAGGGTCAGGTTAGACCCCCGGTCCTCCTCTTTCCTGTGACAGTGTATCAAGTCCTCAAGATTAACCCTGAGTTCAACGGATATCGTGTCAGGTAAATCTATTCTATATTTACATGCTGATGTTGCTAATCTATATGTTGTATAGAGTGTTGTTCTTTTAAGAATAGTTTACTGACATCGTACACATATCATAAGACCGCGTGACATCTTCCTGCCCTCCCTAATGCTAAAACTCTGGCGCAGGTGTTCATTGGGGAGATTGTGAGACTTCATGGGTTGCCTTCTGATGTGGTGTCAGATAGGGGGTCTCAGTTTGTGTCCAAGTTTTGGAGGGCATTTTGTTTACGTCGGGGATGCAATTGTCATTTTCCTCGGCTTTTCATCCGCAGACCAATGGTCAGACAGAGCGTCTGAATCAAAGCCTAGAGACTTATCTTCGGTGTTTTGTCTCAGAGAACCAGGAGGACTGGTCTTCTTTCTTGCCTCTGGCAGAGTTCGCTCTTAACAACAGGCGGAGCGAGTCCACTGGTAAGTCCCCGTTTTTTGGGGCATATGGTTTTCATCCCCAGTTTTGTACATTCAATGGGGGGGGCCCTTCTGGGGTTCCTGAGGAGGAGCGTTTCTCGTCGTCACTTGCTTCAGTGTGGAGAGGTGTATTGAATAATCTGAGTGCTATGGGGAACCGTTATAAACGTATGGCTGATAGGAGGAGAGTTTCTGGTCCAGATCTTAATGTGAACGATCTGGTATGGTTGTCTACCAGGAATATAAAACTTAAAGTTCCCTCCTGGAAGCTGGGCCCCAGATTCATCGGGCCGTACAGGATCAGTTCCATAATTAATCCTGTGGCATTTCGTCTGGACCTCCCTCCTACGTTTAAAATTCATAATGTGTTCCACAAGTCATTACTTAAGAGGTACGTGGCACCAGTCATACCATCACCTCTACCTCCTCCTCCAGTGGTGGTCAATGGTAACTTGGAGTTTCAAGTGTCAAAGATCATTGACTCACGTCTGAATCGCCGGTCCCTTCAGTACTTGGTGCATTGGAAGGGGTATGGTCCAGAGGAGAGGACGTGGGTTCCTGCGTCTGACATTAACGCAGATCGTTTGGTGCGGACCTTCCACAGAACTCACCCGGGCAAACCTGGCCCTGAGGGTCCGGAGGCCCCTCGTAGAAGGGGGGGTACTGTCATGTGTGCATCGCCACGAAGATCGTCGCGGTTGCACATTCTGACTTCTCACAGCTGAGTTGCTGTTTCTTTGTGTTTGGCAGTTAGGGAGTTAATTCTGTCTGTGCTCAGTTCTGGGACTGGGTGCAGTTTTCTCCCGGCTACAATTAATTATTTGTTTATTGGTTTCCTTTAAATCTCTGGTTGTCTGTGTTGGGAGTTGCCAGTGAAATTCTTCATGCAGACCACAGATAGGATTGTATCTGTATAGACTTAAGTTAAAGAGCTCCTTAGTTGTTTTAAGCTCACCTTGCTTAGAGTTTAATATCCCAGATCATTTATGTTCCTTCTGTGTTTGAGTGTGTATGCAAGTCTGTGTTTTCTCCAGTCTGTCTTATATGTCTAATCTGTGTATTTAGCAGAGATCAGCCCATATCCCTTTGGTGGTAATCAGAATCCTTCTTAGGACTGATTACAGGGTTCAGGGACTGATAGGAGACAGGGTTAGGCTGGAGACTTGGACCTCTGAACCATTATCAGTACCACCAAGGTGAGGGATTAGTTAGGACCCCAGTTTAGGGTCAGGTTAGACCCCCGGTCCTCCTCTTTCCTGTGACAGTGTATCAAGTCCTCAAGATTAACCCTGAGTTCAACGGATATCGTGTCAGGTAAATCTATTCTATATTTACATGCTGATGTTGCTAATCTATATGTTGTATAGAGTGTTGTTCTTTTAAGAATAGTTTACTGACATCGTACACATATCATAAGACCGCGTGACAAAAGGATATTGATGAACTTTGGGAAAAGGGGCACCAGGTTTGAGAAACACTATGATTCTATGAACACTTTTACTGGTTCTACAGGCATTTTCCCTATATCATCTGGCCCTTTTGACCAAAGTTTAGATGGTATCTCTGAGAGGTATGGGGCAAGTCGTTGATCATCAGGCACCATCGGGGGAGGGTCTGGGCTTATCAGGGCCATCATAACCATAGAAAGGGCATGTAAAATACAGATTTCCTCGCTACCTTCATCTATATAAGGGTTATATAACGTAAGAACCATCTGACCATCATCTTGGAATTGTATTCTGGAGCGGAACCGTGATATTAAATCTGCCCCCAGTAAATTTACTGGACATGTGGGAGAGATCACGAACTGAGCTGTAACTTCAGGGAAGGGTCCCACAGGGATGAGTTTTGTAAGAGTATGTTTCTTGGGTCTACCATCTACTCCAGTTAAAACAAGCTCTTGATCTGAGAATTGAATAGGGATATCCGTAGGTACATCTGATGACTTGATTATGGAATTGGCCGCCCCAGTGTCTACCATGAACTTAACAAGGGTGTCCCCTACAGGAAGCGTGACAGATGAGCATGACCCAGGTTTGGTGGAGGACATTATGATGGCAGACCCTGGTTGGCCCCCCCTTCAGTATGGGCGATTATCAGAATTTTGAGACTGTCTGTAATCAGGGTTTCTTCTAGAGTTTGGTGGAACTTGAGGGTAGCACCTGTCAGCGGGGGTATGACAATCTTTCTGAAAGTGACCGAGTCGGCCACAGCGCCAGCATTGTAGACAATAATTGGCGCGACGGATCTGGGAAGCAATATTCTCAGGAACAGAGTAAGGGGTTAAGCTGGTATATTGTTGGAGAGCAGGAGCTGGAGTTTGTTGTGAAGGCCATTGATACTGATAAGGAACTATCTGTGTACTTGCAGAGGAGGTGGGGGTCGCTACTGGAGTGAGAGCCGAAACTGCTGCAGCGGCTGGTTTGGGTTTTGATTTCCCTGCTGAAGTTGAGCGGGCTAGATTTTTCTGAAAACTTTTAATTACTTTTAATGCATCGTCCAGAGTGGAATTCTCGACATCAGGTCTGACTGACGTTATCGCCTCCTTCAATTCAGATTTAAGGCCGGACATCAAAGCTGCCACAAAAAGACGTGAGTGGGCTTTATTATATAATGAAAATCTCAGATCTTTAAATACTACCATGAGACGCCAATAGAATTTCTCATCAGTCTCCCCCTTGTCCTGTGTAACATCTGTGAGAGAGGTAGCTTGGTCCGCTAGTCTGTCTTGTGCCCAAACCTTTAAAGCATTACAGAAATCAACACCACTCTCATAGGTTCCCCCATCCAGGTTCACATTATACACTATGCCACCCTCAATAATTGGAAAATATCCCTCCCCAGCTTTTACTCGAACTAAGTGTAATAGATCTCTTCGGGGAGTGGAATAAATCTCTCGATTTGCTGCCATTTGCCTGTAGAAAGCCATGGGGGAAGTCTCTGGATCAGGTAGTTGATTGCAAAGTATGCCTATTTGGGATGGAGAAAAGCGGGTATACTTTGGCCTGTCGGGAGTAGTTTCCACATCATCCTCCTCAAATTCCGATATTAATGACTCTGGGGCAGGAGGAGGTGGTGGTAGTGCGGGCACAAGAGGCATCTGCTGCGGGTGCGGGGCTGGAGGCTCCGTTAGTTAGAGATTGTATTGCCTGATGGGCCGTTAGGCGGCTGTCAAGGACAAATCGGACTTCCTCTAATTTTATGGGATTTTCCTGTATACATCGCTCTATTGCTGATACTATGACCGTGGCGGCATCCTTCCTGGGATATTGGAATATACCGGCAGAGATTAATGGTATGGCCATTGTACGTTGAGGCATTGTACTGGGGGGACAGAGGAGGCATACAGGACTGCGTTCTGGATAGCCTCAGTAAGCAATTGTTGGGACCTAGGAATGTTGGTAGAATTATATTGTGGTCCCAACTGCATGTATTACATATTGACACGGCAGCTGTCCTGCTCTGGTTGCTGCGACCTGTCCTGTTTCTACCTGGCCATAAGTCTGTATATATGAATTAGATTCGTCCTGTATCATGGGTCCGCCTTTCTGTGAAATTGTTGCGGACAGTCCTCCAGCATGGCGGAGTTGATTATTTGCAGCATTTACTATGGCCCCAACATGCTGCTTCGTAAGATCCCCTGTCCCTATCCTAAAGAGCACATCATAATGTTGGGGTCCAGGAATAACATTGGAATATATTTCCTGAAAATCTTCTCTTTCCTCTGTGTATCCTGTCTCAGACTGGGTGAATAAAGTAGGAGGGGGTGGATACTCATGACCGCTAGCAATACTAGGCATAGCAGGTGCTGGCGGTGGCTGATAATAAGTGCCGTCAGCATTTACCAAGGGAAAAGTTGGGACTACAACTCCGGTTCTGCTTGCTCCACAACTGTAACAGGTCTCTCTCCACTGAGGATTAGTAACCCCGCATACATCACAAATCCATCCGGCAGGATCATAGGGTGGAGGCGCACTGGGTTTTGGCAACCCAGGATATATTGGTGGCCTGGGGTTGAGGGTCACAGAGCTTACAATCGGGAGAAGAGGCTTAATTTCCTGGGGAGGGACCTCATTATCTAGCAGAGAGACCCCTTGTTCGAGATTATAATTTTTAATTATTTGTTTTTCTGGTACATTATTTTCAGTAATTTTCACAGTTCCTTCTTGTATCACAAAACATCCATTCTTTGTCGTAGTAGACAGCTTTTCTTTTTCAACATAGCAATAACAAAAACTACCCGAATTCATTTCCTTTTCCACCTCCATTTAACCTTCATCACACAATTCATGTGCCAAGCCACGGAATTCTTCAGCATCTTTAAGCAAACCGTCATCCATCAACCTGCCTTTGTTCTTCCGAATACCTTCGTCCCATTGCGAAGGCTGTAGTCTCCCGCCCTCAGGAATTCCCATAATCGAAAATATTTTCCTTGCATTTTTGATAGATTTCTTTCCTCGTCTTTGAACCATAAGACTAACAGTATCTGATTTATTACACATATCCAGACAATTCTTTTTCTTCCACGGAAACATTCCCTTTTAATAAAATATCCGTACTTAAATTGTGCCCAGTCCTAGAGCGTCCGTATAGTCTGTCGCACCGGGCCTATCTATTCCCCACAGGGATGGCCCCACAATGTGGTACTCAGTGAAAGGAGGAGGGCGTCTTAGACTATCCCTCCGACACCTTTAGATATATATATATATATATAAACATATTTTCGGTACCCTACCCAATCTTCGATCACTTCACCACGCCCGATTCTAACAGTGATCGGGATTTCAGGATATTTTGACTAAAAAGAGAGTTACAATCACTGGTCAATCCGGGGTGTCCGTCCCTTATGAGGTACGGTTCGAACACTGGGCCCCCAACAGAATTACACCTCTATATGATTCCACCCAAGAATCACTCCACCATCGGGGACAAACCTCAGATCCTCTTTCCAGCAACAAACACAGGAAAACCACACCAAACGGTCAGTCTGAACAGTATAACTGCCAACTTACCGTGGTTGTGGGGGGTGATCAGTCCCAATTTTCCAGTGTCTGTGTCCGGTCCGAGGGTCCTTTGTTTTGTTGTCCTCCGGGGGCAGAGGCGTCAAATATATGGGGGCCCCACGTTTGGCGCCATCTGTTAAGGTAGGATCTAAGTGACCCTTCACGGTTGACCTAGTGATTTCCAAATTAATTCATAGAACGTTGCTAGCAACATAAATAACCAAACAGACACGTGTTTCCGTCTGGGAGAATCGAGCAAGATTCCTATCCCATATATTACATCATCATCTTTTATAGTATTTAGTGAGCTTGTACTTCAACCAATAGTATAAAACCACATCTACAACATTTCACCAATGAAAATACAAGAAAATTGACCAATAAGAATACAAGAACATAGGAAACTACATATATGGTCATGTCTACGTAACATAGGAGAAACAATAACATACTCATTTCTCAAAGTATTCTACAGTGATACATCCCAAGGTCTCATATCTTGTCCAAACTGGAGCAGTCTAGTTTTTATTACAGCCCATGACCTTTACTCCAGTAGAAAAAACTATTTGGCTTTATAACAGCCAGAAACTATTGCCTAGTAACAGAATTTATCTCATAAAGACAAGATGGAGATACAAACACAAAATGGAACATACATTTTGATCTTTCTTAATTTAGTCCTTCACAACTTTAGATCCTCCCTCAACACACTCATGTAGCAGCCTAGGAACAATATCTTTATTGCTGATTTTATTGACTCCATCTTGAAGGGTCTGTAGACCAGGAACTTGTTGAGACCTCTCAGGTTGATAATTGTCCTGAATGGCTGGTCAGGCTTCCATATCAGAAACAGGGAATAATAAAACCCCCTTCAGCTGCTGCTGAACAGGCACCTCCACCAGTACTCTCTTTTGAAGTGGTTTGTGGGGGGTGATCAGTCCCAATTTTCCAGTGCCTGTGTTCCGTCCGAGGGTCCTTTATCTTGCTGTCCTCCGGGGGTAGAAGCGTCCCTATATGGGGGCCCCACGTTTGGCGCCACTGTTGAGGGAGGATCTGAAGTGACCCTTCATGGTTGACCAAGTGACTTCCAAATTATTTCACAGGGTATTGCCGGCAATGACCACACGGAGACTTGTCTCTGTTTGGGAGAATCAAAGTAGATTCTTACCCCATGTATTATATCATCATCTTTTATAGTATTCAGTAAGTTTGTATTTCAACCAATAGTATAAAACCACACCTACAACAATTAACCTATGAAAATACAAGAGAATTGACCTATAAGAATAAAGGAAAATTAACCTATAAGAATACAAGAAAATCGGAAACTACATATATGGTCATGTCTACGTAACATAGGAAAGAACAATAGCGTACTCATTTCTCAGAGTATTCTACAGTGATACATCCCAAGGTCTCATATCTTGTCCAAACTGGAGCAGTCCGGTTTTATTACAGCCCATAACCTTTACTCTACTTAAAATGCAGAAAAACAATTTGGCTTTATAACAGCCAGAAACTATTGCCTAGTAACAGAATTTCTCATAAAAACAAGATGGAGTCACAAGCACAAAATGGAACATTCAGTTTTGATCTTTCTTAATTTAGTCCTTCACAAGTGTTGTGAAGAAACCAGATTGTATCTTAATTTCCCAGACAACCATGTTTTTGCAAACCAAGAAGAATTGACTTGCAAGCTGATATACCATAGTGTGTTTATCTTTGACTATTGATGTCTGCTGATATGCTAATTGTGCATTGTATTCTGAACCAGTTTGTTTACTTCGAAAGTAGATGGGGAATGGCTGCGAGGGTGGACTGAAGGATACTGGGTAAATCTAAAAATAGGTCACATGCCTCGGGTATGAAAGAGACTTTTTTCTTCTGGTTGGTGTCACTCTTCAGGATCTCAGCTGAGGTTACATTGGACCCGACTAAAAGAACACAGGACTGCTCTCGGTTATCTTCCTACGCTTATCATTACCTCCTCCCTGCGTGTATATCACAGGTGAAGTTGCGATCCTGGAAGCTCTGACATAACATCTACCATTATCCCGGCGAGTCAACGGAAGGGTAAAACCCTGTAATGTGCACCATCTTGGGGTAGTTGTTGGGATTGTTCTGTTTGCTATTGGGTGCTGTGGTTCAAAAAAGTATTGCCACACTGTTTTACCCTAACCCTTCGTTGTCTGTGTAGTGTTTTGCCCACGGGGAGAGAGAGCGGGCGTTCAGTGGTATGAGCCCTGGTCCATGCAGTCTTGCTAAAGTCAGCCGGGCCAGCGGACGAGAGCATCCACTGACCCTGTTAATCCTCAAGTGTCTTAGACTTGAAGGACGCATACTACCATGTCCCCATCCATTAGGGAGACCAGCTGTACCTGAGGGAAGCTGTGTATATAGACAGACAACTAAGATATTTCCAGTGCAGGGCTCTGCTCTTTGGTCTGTCCATGGCTCCGAGCGTTTTCACCAAAATAGTTCTGGAGGTGACTGCACATCTGCAGAAAAGGATTGTGTTAATAGTACCATATCTGGATGATTTTTAGTAATTGGCAGAACAGAACATGACTGCAATTCTCAACTAAGGCACATCCAAGCCACTTTGTCAAGACTCGGTTAGATGGTAAATATCGAGAAGTCAAGGCTGCAGGTTGAATCCTTCTTAGGGCTTATTTTGGACTCAGGCAGGTCTGTCTCCTGCCAGAAGAGAAGAAAGACAGAATTATAGCCCTGGTGTCAGCAGCATTGACCAATCCGATCATGTCCCTGAGCAAAGCTATGTCCCGACTAGGATTAATGACGTTGTGCATTCCAGCAGTACAGTGGGCCCAGTGTCCTTCCAAGGCCTTATAGCAGGATGTCCTAGAGGGGGAAAGGAAGCTTCCTGGGCACCTAAAGGCAGGGGTGGGATTCAAATTTTTAACAGGTTCTGTGTTTGTGTGTAGGAAATCCACACCCATTTTTTAAAAAGGGGAAGAAGGTGGACCCAGGGAACTACAGGCCGGTGAGTCTGACTTCTGTACCATTAAAGATCTTTAAACAACTTATTAAAGAACATGTATGCAAGTACCTGGATAAGAATGAAGTGATTAAACAGAGTCAGCATGGGTTTGTAACTAATAAGTCATGTCAGACTAACTTAATTTCCTTCTATGACAGAAATCACTGACTTGGTGGATCAGGGAAATGCTGTAGATATAGTATATCTTGACTTCAGCAAAGCATTTGACAAAGTATCTCACACAATCCTTATTGAAAAAATGACTAAGTATGGAATGGACAAGGCAACTGTTAGGTGGATTCATAACTGGCTTAGTAATCGGACCCAAAGAGTGGTTGTAAATGGCTGCACATCCAGTTGGAAGAATGTCTCAAGTGGGGTACCACAAGGCTCTGTTTTGGGCCTTGTATTGTTCAACAGCTTTATCAATGATTTAGATGAAGGAATTGAGGGTAAACTGATCAAATTTGCTGATGACACAAAGCTAGGAGGGGTAGCTAATACTAGAGAAGAGAGAGAGAGGATTCAAAAAGATATAAATAAACTGGAGCAGTGGGCAGCAACTAACAGAATGGATTTTAACAGGGGAAAATGCAAAGTACTACATCAGGGCAATAAAAATGAAAAAAGCATATACAAAATGGGAGGAATAGGGCTAAGTAACAGCACATGTGAAAAGACTTGGGTATACTAATTGATCACAGACTGAACATGAGTCAACAGTGTGATGCAGCAGCAAAAAAGGCAAATGCAATTCTAGGATGTATCAACAGAAGCATACAGTCTAGATCGCGTGAGGTCATTATTGCCCTCTACTCCTCTTTGGTCAGACCTCATCTGGAATACTGTGTCCAGTTTTGGGCACCACATTTTAAAAAAGACATCAACAAACTGGAGCAAGTTCAAAGAAGAGCCACCAGAATGGTGACCGGTCTGCAAACCATGTCCTTTGAGGAACGGTTGCAGGATTTGGGAATGTTTAGCTTGCAAAAAAGAAGACTGAGAGGAGACTTAATAGCTGTCTACAAATATCTCAATGGCTGTCACATTGTAGAAGGATCATCTTTATTCTCATTTGCACAAGGAAAGACTAGAAGCAATGGGATGAAACTGAATGGGAGGAGACACAGATTAGATATTAGAAAAAACTTTTTGACAGGGTGATCAATGAGTGGAACAGGCTGCCACGAGAGGTGGTGAGTTCTCCTTCAATGGAAGTCTTCAAACAGAGGCTGGACAGACATCTGTCTGGGATGATTTAGAGAATCCTGCTTTGAGCAGGGGGTTGGACCAGATGGCCCAGGAGGTCCCTTCCAACTCTACCATTCTATGAATCTATGATTCTAAGCCACACCCATTTACACGCACCTTTTCCTCAAACATATACAAGTAGGGGCGTAGTCAAACAGTTGAAAAAAATAAATTGAAATGAGATCAGAACAGTGCACATTCTGGCAAGCGGTTCTCCTGACCCGAGTGTGACAGCTGCATATATTTCTATGCAGCTGTCTCACTTGACTGACCGGCTCGCAAGGCTGTGCACTACATTCTGATTCATACGACAGTATGTCTGCGTCCTAATGGTAATTAAAAGTAAAAATCACCACATACAAGGGACAAATATCACACCATGACCAGACCACATATTACCACCACATAGTGACCGAACAATACCACATACAGGGAACAAATACCGCCACACCTTGGCCAGATCACATATTACAACCACATGGTGACCGAATAATACCACATACAAGGAACAAATACTGCCACACCATTGGCAGACCACATATTACCACCACATAGAGACTGAATACTACAATACTGATCATTAATTTAAAAAAAAAAACACAATACTAAGTGCCATTGTATACAGGAACTCTGTATTTACTGTCAGTGTACAGGTAATACAGTGATCACTGGTGACACTATACACAGGAGCTCTGTATATAGTGTCAGTGTACAGGTAATACAGGGATCACCAGTGACATTATGCACAGGACTGCTGTATATAGTATACAGTGTATAGTAACAGTGTACAGGTAACACACTCACCAGTGACGTCTCTAGCTGAAGTCCTTCATCTTTGCTTTTCTTTTCCATCCAGCGCAGACCGCCATCAGTTCTTAGAGCCATGACTCATCTCTGCATAAAATAACAGTTACCTAGAGCACCACTTCCGAGCACATTCCCCACTTTTTCCCTTTCTTCTACGCTACACATCTGATCACAGATATGCACCCACAATCAATATATAGTTGGTTATTATGCAACCCACCATTCCAAATATAAATTATAATTCACCACTGTGTACCCACTAACTATAAATAGCCACTTTCCCCATTTAATATATAAATTAGCACCTGTACTCTTTCCCCAAAATCATTACCAGGCACTTCATCCTCAACACCCCCACTATGTACCTCCCACTCTAACCCTAACCATGATTCATTATATTTACATGCCCCTTCCGCCCCAATTCATTGTCATGTCTTTCTCTCCCACCCTCTCATTATCAACTGCTCTACCCTACATTCAATACATCATTTACTCCCCCACCCTCAAAATTCATTATTTGTTTTCCCCATAGATCCCCAGCCCCCACCTTCAATTCATCATTTGCTCTCCTCACCCCCCACCTTCAATTAAATTGCTGTGCTCCATCACTCACACTGAATTCATCATTTGCAGTCCCTCATCCTCTCCCCACTTCATCATTTGCAATCCCCCACTACAATTTGAAGTACCCTTACTTCATCCATTGCAGTCCCCTATCCACCCCCTCACTTCTGCACTGCCCCATTCATTTGCAGCCCCCTATCCCCTTCCATTTCATCATGTGCAGTCCCCTTCCCCCCACTTCATCATGTGCAGTCCCCCTTACCCCTACTTCATGTGCAGCCCCACTCCCCCATCATGTGCAGTCACTTACCCCATCATCATGTGCAGTCCCCTTTACCCCCCATTTCATCATGTGCAGTTCCCCTTACCAATTCATCATGTGCAGTCCCGCTTACCCCCCACTTCATCATATGCAGCCCCACTCCCCCACTTCATCATGTGCAGCCCAACTCCCCCCACTTCATCATGTGCAATCCCCCTTACCCTCCCAGTCATCATGTGCAGCCCCACTCCCCCTTCATGTGCAATCCCCCTTACCCCGTTGTCAAGTGCAGCCCCACTCCATCATGTACAGCCCCACTCATCCCACTTCATCATGTGCAGCCCCACTCCATCATGTGCAGCCCCTGCACCCCCCTTCATCATGTACAGCCCCACTCACCCCCTTCATCATGTGCAGCCCCATTCACCCCCTCCATCATGTGCAGCCCCACTTCCCCTCCATCATGTACAGCCCCATTCACCCCCCTCCATCATGTACAGCCCCATTCACCCCCCTCCACATGTACAACCCCCTGCAGCTCCCTCCACCATGTGCAGTCCCCGCAGGCCGCAGCCCCTCACTTCATTTTATAAACGAAAAAAAAAAAAGTTTCCCATACTTACGTCAGACTCCTCACAGCTGCTCCCCAGCAGCGCCTCTCCGCTTCCAGCATCCCGTACATGTGAGGCCTGTGCGATGACGTCATCGCGCAGGCCCGACACCAGGAAGTAGAGAGGGAGGAAGAACGAGCTGCGCAGCCGTCAATGTGACGGCCGTGCACAGCTCCCGTGCTCCGGCTTGAACACTGTGACGCGGTCGGCTGTGTCTGCTGCCGGCCGCGTCACAGTACAGCAGGCACGGCCGCACACAATTTGCTGTGCGGTTGGCCCTGTACATGTGCTGGGGCTGTGTGGCCAGTACCGGATCGCGGCTCTGAATCTCCCCGGTTCGGGGAACCAGCTACTTTTTTAACAAGCGGTTCCATCGAACCGGGGAGAACAGCCTGAATCCCACCCCTGCCTAAAGGGGAAGATTATGCTCTCCCAGGAAGTGGTAGACTCCATGATCTGGTGGCGGGATCCAAGGAATCTGTCACGGGGAATTCCATGGTCCTACCAGATATCGGACGTGATCTTGACTGATTCAAGTGCAGAAGGCTGGGGCGCGCATCTCAAGGACCTCATAGTCCAGGGGATTTGGTCAGAGGCAGAAGCTAGTCATTTCTCAAACTACAAGGAGCTGCTGGCAATAAAGAAGGCAGTAATAGTTTTTTCCCCATTTAGAAGGAAACCATGTTCGCATAATGTTGGATAACTGAACTTCAGTTGCCTATATCAACCACCAGGGGGGCACAAAATCCTGGCCCCTAATGCGTCTAGCTCGAGCAATTCTCTAGGTTATGGAGGAACATCATCTACAGCTATCGGCTCTACACGTAAAGGGAAAGGAAAATGAAGCATATTTCCTCAGCCGGACAACCCTAAAACAGGGGAAATGGGAACTAGATTTGTCAATTTTTCAGCAGATTGTGGATCTTCGGGGGCAGCCTGAAATAGACTTGTTTGCCAACAGAAAGAACAGGAAGACAAAAATCTTCTGCTCTCTAAACCCAAGAGAAAAGCCATACACAGTGGATGCACTACAGATTCCTTGGTGTTTCCAACTGACTTACGCATTTCCCCTGTTGATGTTGATCCTGGCAGTTCTGAGGAATATTCAAGAGGAAGGAGCAGATGTCATCCTCATTGCTGTGTTTTGGCCCAAGAGACCATGGTTCTCATGGATGAGGAGGATGTCCTTGTCTGATCCCTGGATTCTCCCAAACGTTTCGGGTCTCCTCAGGCAAGGCGCAGTATCACAAACTCAGTAGTCAGGTCTACATTTGACGGCCTAGATTTAAAGAGGGTGCTGCTAGCACAGAAAGGGTTCTCCCCGGCCTTAGTCGCTACCCTGATGCAGAGTAGGAAGCCTGTAACTGTAACAACTAGGATATACGGCAGGCTATGGGCTAAGTTTTTAGCTTTTTCAGGACAGTCTGTCGGGAGTGGGATCCCAATCATAGCTATATTAGAGTTCCTTCAGAGAGGTATAGAGATGGGCCTAGCCACCAGCACCCTTAAGGTGCAGATATCTGCCTTAGCGGCCTTATACAACTATAACCTTGCAGCGGATAAGTGGGTAGCTAGGTTCATTAAAGCATGCCAGAAGTGAAGACCTATGCCGGCTCCAAAATTGCCTCCTTGGGACTTAAATCTAGTCCTTGAAGCCTTAACAAGATCGCCCTTCGAGCCCCTACATAAAGTATCAGCTAAAATACTAACACTAAAGACAGTGATACTAGTACCCCTGACGTCACCCCGAAAGGGTTAGGCTAATTTCACACATCAGTTTTTTGACATCACACAGGATCCGGCTGTATTTAGAAAAAACGGATCCGGCGAAATCTACTGCCGGATCAGTATTTTCTCATTGACTTGTATTAGCGCCGGATCACGCCGCATGGCCTCCCGTTCAAAAATTTTCATTCCGGTGTCACGAGCGCTTCGGAGGTGACAGGCTGTCAGCCTGCGTCAGGCCTCAGAAGGTCTGAGCGCCTGTCCACACAGACTGCTCCCTGAACCAGCTGCCTCTAGGACCCAGCATCGACCTCCTCCTCCTCAGACTAGTTTGGATCTATTTAGTTTGTGGCTCAGCTGTGACCCAGTGCGGGTAATAGCTCATTTTCACTTGTGCTTGATAGAGTGTTGGACCTTTTCAGAGTGCTCCATTTTGGTGTCTGGAATCTCTCATCTGGTATCCGTATCTGACGATTCAGCTAAGTGTTCCCCTGTTTGTCTCCCCTTACCGTCTTTAGTTTAGCGGAGACTGCCTAGTGCGCATCTCCCCCCCGTTCCCTATTCAGGACTTAGGCCTCAGGGAGATTCAGAGCCTGAGGTTCCTGCTCGGCGACTGGTGAGGAACCAGTATAGGGACTCGGTAGGAGTGCTAGGGAGAGAGTAGATCTAGCCTAGGGGTCTCCAAATCCCTTCCCTAGTGTCTGGGCCCCCTTCCCCATTTCCCACACTGTGCGTGACATTATTACCCGCCACACCGTTTAGAGAAAAAAAAAACTGACACGTGGTTCATTTGTGCATGTGTTTTGTTTGTTTTGTGTGTTTTTTTGGTTGGGGTTTTATTTTTTCTTCTCCCTTTGGAGATGGATGCAGTCACTGAGTTGGCTGAGCGACTACGCTGTCTGTCTCTGGAAGTGACTGATCTCCGTTGTGAGGTTCTGCAGCAGCTGCAGGTCACCAGTGTTGGGGCCTCTGCTGCGGGGCCGGGTTGGCCTGAACCTAAGATTGCTCTCCCTGACAGATTTTCAGGAGGCATGGACAAGTTGTTTGTGTTTAAAGAGGCCTGCAAATTGTATTTCAATCTTCGTCCCTACTCATCTGGCAGTGAGGAGCAAAAGGTAGGGATTGTGAGTTTATTGCAGGGAGATCCACAATCCTGGGCTTTTTCCTTACCACAGGACTCTGTCCCCAGTCTGTTGAGGGATTTTTTGGAGCCCTGGCCCTCATTTATGATGACCCTGACCGAGTCACCCTGGCGGAGTCTAGACTTTGCCGCCTCCAGCAGGGAGATCGGTCGGTAGAGTCATACAGCTCTGAATTCCGTAGGTGGGCAACTGACACAAAATGGAACGATGCGGCTCTTAAAAGCCAATTTGGTGAGGGTCTTTCTGAGAAACTAAAAGATGTTCTGGCTATGTATGAGGCTCCTGTGTCATTGGAGGCGGCTATATCGCTTGCTATACGTGTGGATAGACGCCTTCAGGATCGGTGGGTAAAACCACTTTCCCCAGGTCCCTCTGGTGGGACTCGTACCACTGTGTCCGGAGATCAGCTTGGCGGTGATCCTGTGTTGGGGGAGGAGGTAGATCCCATGCAGTTAGGAGGGGCCACCACCCCGTACTTCTGTGCTGAGAGTCGCAAGGAAAAGATGTTTTTTTTTCTGCGGTGGAAAAAGGGTCATTTTATTGGAGCCTTCCCTTTGGTACCAAGGCAAAAGGGTACTCTGTTAACCCTTGGTGGTCTGGACTTAGATAAACAAGTCGTACATTTTTCTTTTGCTTGCCGTTCCCGATTTGTCCTGTCAGCAGAGGTTGTGCTAGAGAGCAAAACCGAGAATTTCTGTGTTTGACAGTGGAGCTGGAGTCATCATGGTGGACACTGAGTTTGTGAGAACTCATGGTCTTGCTTGCTGTACATTAGCTAAGCCTATTCCTATTTTCGCTATTGATTCAGCTCCACTTGCACAAAAGGCTCTCACACAAATTGTACATAATATAAAGCTGAAGGTGGGGCCAACTCATTCTGAAATAATTCCATGCTATGGTTTAGAAGGGCTTCCCACTCCAATTGTGTTGGGCCTACCCTGGCTGGTCAGACATAATCCGGTGGTGGATTGGCAAGCCAGGGAAATCATTGAATGGGGAGATTACTGTCAGGAGAACTGTGTGAATGTTTCCCTTTCTGCAGTCTCTGCTGAAGTCTTGCCGGGATTTCTGAAAGGCTTTGAGGATGTCTTTTCTGAGAGGGGGTGTCAGGAGCTACCCCCGCATCGTGCATACGATTGTCCCATTAACCTGATCCCCGGAGCTAAACGGCCCAAATCCAGACTGTATAATCTTTCTGGCCCTGAGAGACAGGCTATGAGGGAGTTCATTGCTGAAAGTCTGGAGAAGGGACACATCAGACCCTCATCTTCGCCCTTTGCAGCGGGGTTCTTCTTTGTGAAGAAGAAAGATGGCGGCTTACGTCCCTGTGTAGATTTCCGGGAATTAAATCAAATCACTATCCGAGACCCATACCCTCTGCCTCTGATTCCAGATTTGTTCAGTCAGGTGGTGGGAGCTAAAGTGTTCTCCAAGTTGGACTTAAGGGGGGGCGTACAATCTGGTTAGGATCAAAGAGGGGACGAATGGAAAACTGCCTTTAACACCCCTGAGGGCATTTTGAGAGCCTGGTCATGCCATTCGGTCTCACTTCTGCCCCTGCAGTTTTCCAGCACTTCATCAACGACATATTTCATCACTTGGTGGGCAGGTTTATTGTGGTCTATTTAGATGACATTTTGATTTATTCGCCGGATTTTGAGACACATCAGGGGCATGTGAAACAGGTTTTACAGATCTTAAGAGATAACAAACTGTACGCCATACTGGAGAAATGTGTTTTTGCCGTACAGGAGGTACAGTTTTTGGGATATTTGGTGTCATGTTCAGGTTTTCGGATGGATCCGGAGAAGGTCCGTACTGTCCTGGATTGGGACCATCCTGAGAACCTGAAGGCCTTGCAGCGTTTTCTGGGCTTTACAAATTTTTACCGAAAATTCATTCGGAATTACTCTGCAATTGTTAAACCCCTTACTGACATGACAAGGAAGGGGTTGGATTTTCTAATTGGTCAGAGGCCGCTCTGAATGCTTTTTCCTCCCTAATAAACTGTTTTGCCAAGGCACCCATACTCAGTCAACCCGATGCTTCTCAGCCATTTATTGTAGAGGTTGATGCATCAGAGGTGGTGCTGGGGGCTGTGTTGTCTTAAGGTCCGTCCCCTGGTAAATGGCTCCCATGTGCATTCTTTTCAAAAAAATTGTCCTCGGCAGAGCGGAACTATGACGTGGGCAACAGGGAGCTGTTGGCAATTAAATTGGCATTGGAAGAATGGCGACATTGGCTGGAGGGGGCTGTCCATCCTATTACAGTTATCACTGATCACAAAAATCTCGCATATCTGCAGTCGGCCAAGCGTCTGAACCCTGGACAAGCTAGGTGGTCGTTGTTTTTTACGAGGTTCAATTTCGTGGTAACTTTTCGCCCCGGGGTCAAGAATGTCAAGGCGGATGCTCTGTTTAGGAGCTTCCCTGGTGGGGGAGACCAAGAGAGTCCAGTCCCGATATTGCAGGAGGGGGGTAGTTGTTTCGCACTGTATCCTGAACTGGAGGTTGAGGTGTTGGAGGCACAGGGGAATGCCCCTGCCTCCTGTCCTTCAGGGAAGCTATTTGTACCGCCCAATCTGCGCCGCAAGGTTATTGACGAACACCACAACTCGGTGCTAGCAGGGCATCCAGGGGGTAAAGCAACTGCAGACCTTCTCTAGTCGTTTTTGGTGGCCAGGGTTGCGACGGGATGTGGTGGAACATGTGTCCGCATGCAGTACTTGCGCTTGCTGTAAGGTATCGTGTACTCACCCATCTGGTACTCTCCTCCCATTACCCATTCCCTCCAGGCCTTGGACACATCTATCCATGGATTTCATCACAGACCTACCTGTATCTGCGGGCAAAACGGTGGTGTTGGTGGTCGTGGATAGATTCAGCAAAATGGTCCGTTTCGTCGCATTACCAGCACTTCCTAACGCCAAGACTCTGACCCAGGTTTTAATTAATGAGATCGTAAAACTTCACGGGGTTCCTTCTGATGTGGTGTCTGATCGGGAAACCCAATATGTTTCCAAGTTCTAGAGGGCATTCTGTTCTCGACTGGGGATACAGCTGTCCTTCTCTTCGACCTTTCATCCCCAGTCGAACGGGCAGACAGGGCGTGTCAACCAGAATTTGGAGACATACCTCAGGAGTTTCATCTCTGAAAACCAAGAGGATTTGTCATATTACTTACCATTAGCAGAATTTGCACTTAATAATCATCGTCAAGAGTCCACTGGCAGGTCACCATTTTTCGGTGTGTATGGTTATCATCCACAGTTTGGTACCTTTAATGGGGGAGGGGCTTCAGGAGTTCCGGAGGAGTAGCGTTTCGCGTCGTCGCTCTCTTCCGTGTGGCAGGGTGTCCTTAAAAATTTGAGAATCATGAGAGACAGGTACAAACGTATGGCTGACCGGAGACGTGTGCCAGGTCCAGACCTGAATGTGAATGTGTGTGGTTGTCCACTAGGAATATTAAGTTGAAGGTTCCTTCCTGGAAGTTGGGACCCAGGTTTATTTGTCCTTGCAGAATATCTGCTGTCATAAACCAATTTTGGTAGATAGCAATTTGGAGTTTGAGATTTCGAGGATTGTTGATTCTCGTCTCCTTCTCCATTCCTTGCAGTACAGTCATTGCCAAAAGTTTTGAGAATGACACAAATATTATATTTTCACATGATCTGCTGCCCTCTGGTTTTTATGTGTGTTTGACAGATGTTTTTAATCACAGACAGAAATATAATTGCAAACATATGAGTAACAAAAGCTTATATTGACAGTTAGAATGAGTTAATGCAGCAAGTCAGTATTTGCAGTGTTGACCCTTCTTCTTCAGGACCTCTGCAATTCTCCCTGGCATGCTCTCAATCAACTTCTGGACCAAATCCTGACTGACAGCAGTCCATTCTTGCACAATCAATGCTTTCATTTTGTCAGAATTTTTAGGTTTTTGTTTGTCCACCCGTCTCTTGATGATTGACCACAAGTTCTCAATGGGATTAAGATCTGGGGAGTTTCCAGGCCATGGACCCAAAATCTCTATGTTTTGTTCCCTGAGCCATTTAGTTATCACCTTTGCTTTATGGCAAGATGCTCCATCATGCTGGAAAAGGCATTGTTGATCGCCAAACTGCTCTTGGAGGGTTGGGAGAAGTTGCTCTTGGAGGACATTCTGGTACCATTCTTTATTCATGGCTGTGTTTTTAGGCAAGACTGTGAGAGAGCCGATTCCCTTGGCTGAGAAGCAACCCCACACATGAATGGTTTCAGGATGCTTAACAGTTGGCATGAGACAAGACTGGTGGTAGCGCTCACCTTGTCTTCTCCGAATGAGGCGTTTTCCTGATGTCCCAAACAATCGAAAAGGGGATTCATCAGAGAAAATAACTTTACCCCAGTCCTCAGCAGTCCACTGCCTGTACCTTTTGCAGAATATCAGTCTGTCTATGATGTTTTTTCTGGAGAGAAGTGGCTTCTTTGCTGCCCTCCTTGAGACCAGGCCTTGCTCCAAGAGTCTCCGCCTCACAGTGCGTGCAGATGCACTCACACCTGCCTGCTGCCATTCCTGAGCAAGCTCTGCACTGCTGGTAGCCCGATCCCGCAGCTGAAACACTTTTAAGAGACGGTCCTGGCGCTTGCTGGTCTTTCTTGGGCGCCCTGGAGCCTTTTTGGCAACAATGGAACCTCTCTCCTTGAAGTTCTTGATGATGCAATAGATTGTTGACTGAGGTGCAATCTTTCTAGCTGCGATACTCTTCCCTGTTAGGCCATTTTTGTGCATTGCAATGATGACTGCACGTGTTTCTTTAGAGATAACCATGGTTAACAGAAGAGAAACAATGATGCCAAGCACCAGCCTCCTTTTAAAGTGTCCAGTGGTGTCATTCTTACTTAATCATGACAGATTGATCTCCAGCCATGTCCTCATCAACACCCACACCTGTGTTAATGGAGCAATCACTGAAAAGAGGTTAGCTGGTCCTTTTAAGGCAGGGCTGCAATGATGTTGAAATGTGTTTTGGGGGATAAAGTTCATTTTCTAGCCAAATATTGATTTGCAAGTAATTGCTGTTAAGTTGATCACTCTTTATAACATTCTGGAGTATATGCAAATTGCCATTAGAAAAAGTGAAGCAGTAGACTTTGTAAAAATTAATATTTGTGTCATTCTCAAAACTTTTGGCCATGACTGTACTTGGTGCACTGGAGGGGTTATGGTCCAGAGGAGAGGACGTGGATGTCAGCATCAGAGGTGAATGCCCCCAGGTTGGTTAGGGCATTCACATCCTGAGAAAATGGGTCCTGAGTGTCCGGAGGCCACTCGTAGGAGGGGGGGTACTGTCATGAGCGCTTCGGAGGTGACAGGCTGTCAGCCTGCGTCAGGCCTCAGAAGGTCTGAGCGCCTGTCCACAAGGACTGCTCCCTGAACCAGCTGCCTCTAGGACCCAGCGTCGACCTCCTCCTCCTCAGACTAGTTTGGATCTATTTAGTTTGTGGCTCAGCTGTGACCCAGTGCGGGTAATAGCTCATTTTCACTTGTGTTTGATAGAGTGTTGGACCTTTTCAGAGTGCTCCAGTTTGGTGTCTGGAATCTCTCATCTGGTATCCGTATCTGGCGATTCAGCTAAGTGTTCCCCTGTTTGTCTCCCCTTACCGTCTTTAGTTTAGCGGAGACTGCCTAGTGCGCATCTCCCCCCCGTTCCCTATTCAGGACTTAGGCCTCAGGGAGATTCAGGGTCCGAGGTTCCTGCTCGGCGACTGGTGAGGAACCAGTATAGGGACTCGGTAGGAGTTCCAGCGAGAGATTAGATCTAGCCTAGGGGTCTCCAAATCCCTTCCCTATCGTCTGGGCCCTCTTCCCCATTTCCCTTCATGTTACACTTGTGTTTTCCACACACTGTGCGTGACATCCGGCGTCTTGAAAAAACGTCTCTAGCAACGTTTTTTGTATGCGGCAAAAAAACGGACAGCGCTGGATGCGGTGCTTGCAGCTTTTTGCTACAATGGAAGTTTATGGGCGCCGGATCAGGACAAAGACGGATCCGGTCACCGGATTCCGTTTTTCCACTCTGAGCATGCCTGGAACTATTGCTTTTTTGGGTCTCTCTCCTCTCTCTCCATGACGAATCCGTCTAAACAACTGATCTGTCACATCAGTTTTTTACAATCTGCGCTGGATCCGTCTTTTTTCAACTCTGACGGATTGGGCATGATTGTAAAAAACTCATGTGTGAAAGTAGCCTTAGTGATTTACAGGCTGTATCCATTAATCATTCATTTATGCCGGTATCAGATGAGAGAGTGATTTTGAGGCCAGATGCAGCTTATCTCCCCAAAGTGCCCTCGAAGTTTCATAGGAGTCAGGAGGTAGTTCTTCAAAGACTGCATAGGAATGCAGACGTCACACACTAGACGTTAGGAGGGCCTTGATGCAGTACTTAGACAGGACAAGGCAATGGAGAAAGAGTGAGGCCTTATTTGTATCATTCCAGGGATTCAGGAAGGGGGGCTTGGTGTTAAAAAGAGGACCATAGCTAGATGGATTAGGGACGCCATTAGCTTAGCATACACCTCTAGTAATAGGCCGGTTCCTGAAAGCCCATTCCACCAGGGCCATGGCGACCTCCTGGGCTGAAAGAGCGGAGGTGTCGTTCGACAAAATATGTAAGGCAGCCACATGATCTTCCCCTTCCACTTTCTATACACACTATGATTCCTCCCTACGGTGCTTTGATCTATTTAGCTCTCTTATGTGGTGCTGTCATGGGAGAAGGGACAAAATCTTACTTATGTGTAACGGGATTTTACAGAGCCCGTGACAGCACCCTTATATTTCCTCTCCCGCTTTTTCACTTGTGGTGTGAACTTTTAAGGGTGTTAAGAAAAATGTGTTTGGTGATGGTTATGTTACTAACTGTCTGGAGGTCCTCTCATGCTCTGAAACCCAGACTGATGCGGTGGAGAGGTACCGCCTTTTTATTCAGTAGGTTTCCTGTCCTGGGCTCTGTTAAATCCTGTTAGCAGTAAGTAACTAAGAATTTTCCCCTTCCTGCTTTCTTATTCGTTTGCATTTTTGTCACACTTAAATGTTTCAGATCACCAAACAAATGTAAATATTAGACAAATATAACACAACAATCACAAAATGCAGTTTATAAATGAAGGTCTTTATCACACAGGACCCTGTAGGTTTGGATTCTTTTTCCCTTACTAATAAAGTGCAAACATTTTTCACACCACTGTATGTGTAAATAATAAATAATGTACCATATTTTTCGGACCATAAGGGTTTGTGTCCATGTTCCGGAACGGCAGCACTTTGGACTCAGCGGATACCCGGCTCCGCTCAGAGCGCTACCCCCTTTTGTACGCGCGGTGATTCCGCATGTGTTCATTGAACCGTGTGGAATCAACCCATCCTATATATAGACTGTTTTATTTATCTTGCGGAGATGGAGCGTCTCCGCAAGATAAATAGACATGCTGATGTCTGGAAAGACGCGCTGCATGTCCGGTTACGCATGACTGCCACCTGCGTGTTTGTACGCATAGTGGAGATGGGATTTCATAAAATCCCCTCCACTATGCTGTAACATCTGGACGCTGCTGATTGGACATTGCGGCTGTACACAGCGTCCAATCCACAGCATATCCTGAAGTAATCCGGCATGTTGAAACATGCCATAAGACGCACCTAGGTTTTTGAGGAAGAAATTAGGAAAAAAAATCGAAGTAAAAAATATGATCAATTCTGTACTCAATATCCCCTATCCTGGTATGTATCGCCCCTTCATCCCTATCCTGGCAGGAATGATCGCCCTTATCCATACCCTGGTATGCATGTCTCCTCATCCCCATCCTGGCAGGCATGCCTCCTCATCCCCAGCCTGGTAGGCATGGCTGTTGTGAATGGGTTTGAGATGAGTTCTGAGCAGAGGCTCCCTCTGGTGGTTACAAGCGGTACTAGTGAAGATTGTGAGGACTGGGAATCAGGTGTTACTGACTGGTCTTATATAAGGGAGTCATTTTCCCATCAGGGTTGCCGGTGATCAATTGTTCTGGTCTGAATCCTTCATTCCAGTTTCCCTTGTAGCCTGCTGTGTCGTGTCTGCATCTCCTGCTACCAGATAAGAATTTTTCTTCTTTTGTGTTGTTGCTATATTTTTGCATTTTGTCCTGCACTTCTTTGGGGGCCTTCTGGGTCCCCTCCGGGGGCTTCTGCCTTCTCAGTTTAGTTCAGCCACTGAGTTTTGTTCTTTTGCTTTTTCCAGTTTTTTCAGTGGCTGCTGTTTTGATTTTGTTACACCAGAGAGCTAATTTAGGTGGTAGAGGTCATGTGATCTCAGGTGATTTTGAAATTAGTAGAGTTGGTGTTTTTCAGGGTTTTCTGGGATTGCAGTAAGTACCCTTCCTGTCCTTTTCTATTTAGATAGTTTGGGCCCCAGCGTTTGCTCATTCTATTTTCTTTCTGTGTCAGTATTTCCTCTTGTCTAACCGCCATTACATGTTTGGGGGCTTTCTATTATCTTTGGGGTTCTGCTCCGGGGCAGATAGCTTTCCTATTTCTATCTTTAGGTGTAGTTAGTTTCTCAGGCTGTGACGAGGCGTCTAGGACCAACGTAGGAACGCTCCACGGCTGCCTCTAGTTGTGGTGGTTAGTCAGGGTACTGCAATCCCATAGATTCCAACTGCTCTGGTGTATTGCCTTTTTTACCTGCACTCCTCAGCTACCGAAACATAACAGTATCACCTGTTGTGAATGGGTTTGAGATGAGTTCTGAGCAGAGGCTCCCTCTGGTGGTTACAAGCGGTACTAGTGAGGATTGTGAGGACTGGGAATCAGGTGTTACTGATTGGTCTTATATAAGGGAGTCATTTTCCCATCAGGGTTGCCGGTGATCAATTGTTCTGGTCTGAATCCTTCTTTCCAGTTTCCCTTGTAGCCTGCTGTGTCGTGTCTGCATCTCCTGCTATCAGATAAGACAATTTCTTATTTTGTGTTGTTGCTATATTTTTGCATTTTGTCCTGCACTTCTTTGGGGGCCTTCGGGTCCCCTCCGGGGGCTTCTGCCTTCTCAGTTTAGTTCAGCCACTGAGTTTTGTTCTTTTGCTTTTTCCAGTTTTTTCAGTGGCTGCTGTTTTGATTTTGTTACACCAGAGAGCTAATTTAGGTGGTAGAGGTCGTGTGATCTCAGGTGATTTTGAAATTAGTAGAGTTGGTGTTTTTCAGGGTTTTCTGGGATTGCAGTAAGTACCCTTCCTGTCCTTTTCTATTTAGATAGTTTGGGCCCCAGCGTTTGCTCATTCTATTTTCTTTCTGTGTCAGTATTTCCTCTTGTCTAACCGCCATTACATGTTTGGGGGCTTTCTATTATCTTTGGGGTTCTGCTCCGGGGCAGATAGCTTTCCTATTTCTATCTTTAGGTGTAGTTAGTTTCTCAGGCTGTGACGAGGCGTCTAGGACCAACGTAGGAACGCTCCACGGCTGCCTCTAGTTGCGGTGGTTAGTCAGGGTACTGCAATCTCATAGATTCCAACTGCTCTGGTGTATTTCCTTTTTTACCTGCACTCCTCAGCTACCGTAACATAACAGTATCACCGGCCCTAAAAATTGTATGGTACTCACAGAAGGGAAAAAATATTTTGAAGGAAGAAAAGTTGTCAGAGATATTTTTCTGTTTGTTGCATTTTTTTTTTTTTTTTCCCTCTGTATCTCTGGGTGCTGGGGAGGATCTTTTCTCCCAATGGAGTTTGCACAGTTGTCTGGCCGTGTGGATCAGCTTGCCACTGAGGTTCGGAGTATTGCTATCTATCTTGCTGGGTTGCCTGTTGTGGAACCTAGGATCCCCATGCCAGATTTGTTTTTAGGGGATCGAGCTAAGTTTCAGAATTTCAAAAATAATTGTAAATTGTTTCTTGCCTTAAAATCTAAGTCCTCAGGAAACGCAGCGCAGCAGGTTCAAATTATCATCTCTCTCCTGCGCGGCGATCCTCAGGATTGGGCTTTTTCCCTGATACCTGGGGATCCTGTTTTGAGTGATGTTGATGCATTTTTTCAGGCTTTGGGGTTATTGTACGATGAGCCTAATGTCACTGATCAAGCTGAAAAAGCCTTGTTGGCATTAAATCAGGGGCTTGATGACGCTGAGTTATACTGTCAGAGATTCCGTAGGTGGGCAGTCCTGACCAAGTGGAATGACGACGCTTTGGCGGCCCTTTTCCAGAAGGGTCTGTCGGATAATGTAAAGGATGTTATGGTGGGATTCCCTGTCCCCTCTGGTCTCAATGATTCTATGTCATTAGCGATTCAAATTGACAGACGTTTGCGTGAGCGGAGAAGTATGCGTGGAGTGGTGTTGCCTTGTGAGCCAGCTGCTGAGCCCATGCAGTGTGATGGAGTGGTGTCTGGGGCACAGCGTCATGAGTTTCGAAAGCGCAATGGGTTATGTTTCTACTGTGGTGATGCCTCTCATGCTATTTCAGTCTGCCCTAAGCGGGGAAGACGTTTTGCACGCTCGGTTGTCTTGGGTAGTGTTCAGACTAAGTTTTTATTAACTGTCACTCTGATATGCTCTCTGTCCTCATTTTCTGCTCAGGCTTTCGTTGATTCTGGAGCAGCTATTAACCTGATGGATTATGATTTTGCTAAACGTTGTGGGTTTCCCTTGATACCCCTACAGAAGTCTATTCCTTTACTGGGGATCGATTCTACCCCTTTGGCTGAGAATAAACCCCAGTTTTCTACTCAGGTGATAATGAGGGTTGAACCTGATCACCAGGAGTGCTGCAAATTTTTGGTTCTATATAATCTGCATGACATTATAGTGCTGGGTTTCCCTTGGTTACAGTCTCATAATCCTGTTTTGGATTGGAAATCTGTGTCTGTAACCAGTTGGGGCTGCCAATGTGTTAATACCAACACTCCTGTTTTTTCTGCCTCCCCCCAGGCTGAGGATGTTCCTGACTTTTTGTTTGATTTTTCTGATGTGTTTAGCGAAAGTAAATCTGCATCCTTACCTCCCCATAGGAGCTATGACTGCGCTATTGAATTAGTGCCTGGTAGTAAATTCCCTAAAGGTCGCCTTTTTAACTTGTCTGTACCTGAACATGACGCTATGCGGTCTTATATCAAGGAATCATTGGAGAAGGGTCATATCAGACCATCCTCTTCACCCTTAGGTGCCGGTTTTTTCTTTGTGGCCAAAAAAGATGGTTCATTAAGGCCGTGTATTGATTATCGTCTCTTGAACAATATTACTGTGAAATATCAATACCCGTTACCCTTGATTTCTGACCTGTTTTCCAGGGTGAAAAACGCTACTTGGTTTACCAAGCTTGACCTCAGGGGGGCGTATAACCTTATTCGCATTGAGCACGGGGATGAATGGAAGACGGCATTTAACACCCCTGAAGGGCATTTTGAGTACCTTGTGATGCCCTTTGGGCTCACTAATGCTCCTTCCGTCTTCCAGTCCTTCATGAATGACATTTTCAGGGATTTTGTGTCATGTGTGCATCGCCACGAAGATCGTCGCGGTTACACATTCTGACTTCTCACAGCTGAGTTGCTGTTTCTTTGTGTTTGGCAGTTAGGGAGTTAATTCTGTCTGTGCTCAGTTCTGGGACTGGGTGCAGTTTCTCCCGGCTGCAATTAATTATTTGTTGATTGGTTTCCTTTAAATCTCTGGTTGTCTGTGTTGGGAGTTGCCAGTGAAATTCTTCATGCAGACCACAGATAGGATTGTATCTGTATAGACTTAAGTTAAAGAGCTCCTTAGTTGTTTTAAGCTCACCTTGCTTAGAGTTTAATATCCCAGATCATTTATGTTCCTTCTGTGTTTGAGTGTGTATGCAAGTCTGTGTTTTCTCCAGTCTGTCTTATATGTCTAATCTGTGTATTTAGCAGAGATCAGCCCATATCCCTTTGGTGGTAATCAGAATCCTTCTTAGGACTGATTACAGGGTTCAGGGACTGATAGGAGACAGGGTTAGGCTGGAGACTTGGACCTCTGAACCATTATCAGTACCTCCAAGGTGAGGGATTAGTTAGGACCCCAGTTTAGGGTCAGGTTAGACCCCCGATCCTCCTCTTTCCTGTGACAGTGTATCAAGTCCTCAAGATTAACCCTGAGTTCAACGGATATCGTGTCAGGTAAATCTATTCTATATTTACATGCTGATGTTGCTAATCTATATGTTGTATAGAGTGTTGTTCTTTTAAGAATAGTTTACTGACATCGTACACATATCATAAGACCGCGTGACATTTTCACTGGCCCATAAAATTATTCCCAGTTGCCATGGATCCAGTAGCCCAGCTGGCTCTGCAGTTGCAGGGATTATCCATGGAGCTGACGGACATTAAGTCCAAAGTTTTGTCTCCCTCGGAGCAAACCAGATTTGAACCTAAAGTAGCTCTCCCGGACAGGTTCACTGGTGGGCGAGACAAATTTTTTACCTTCAGGGAAGCATGTAAATTGTATTTTCGGCTTTGGCCTCGATCATCAGGGAGTGAAGAGCAGAGAGTGGGAATTGTTATCTCGCTCCTACAAGGGGACCCTCAATCCTGGGCCTTCTCCCTTCCTCCGGGATCCCCGGCTCTACAGTCAGTAGATCGATTTTTTACTGCCCTGGGTTTGGTATATGATGACCCAGATCGGCAGGGAGATCGTCCGGCGGAGGAATTTGCTTCTGAGTTCCGTAGATGGGCCACAGATACTCAGTGGAATGACCCAGCTCTTAGAAGCCAGTTTTGTCATGGGCTTTCTGACAAATTAAAGGACGTTTTGGCTCAGTATGATTCTCCTCCATCACTGGAGGCTGCTATGGCCCTAGCTATCCGTACTGATAGACGGCTCCGGGAGAGGTGCGAGGTAACTCCGCCCCCTGTTGTTACTCCACCTACTACTAAAGTCCCTTATGTTGAGGTTCCCCTTGTCTGTTCGGAGGAGCCTATGCAGTTGGGAGGGACATCATTTCGTAGGAGGGGATTGGCGGTACGCCGCAGGACTAGAAGGTGTTTCTTCTGCGGGAAAGAGGGACATTTTGTTGGGGGATGTCCATCCCGTGCCTTGTTGAGCAAAAAGTCGCCGGAAAACTGTTAATCCCAGGTTGTGTGGTGGACGACAACCTGGGAGTATGTATTTTGTCCGCTAGTTCTTCTCAGTTCCTTGTACCAGTGGAGGTGGTGGTTGGTACGAGAGTGGAGAGATTTTCTGTTCTTCTTGATAGTGGGTCCGGGGCTAATCTGGTTGACGCTCAGTTTGCTCAGGCTCAAGGTATGCATCTGAGTGTATTGGTCAAACCGATCCCTATATTCTCCATTGACGCCAGGCCTCTCGGCCAAGGTAGCTTTGTTCATGAGGTTCATAACATTGACCTTCGGGTAGGGGCAATACATAGGGAACTATTATCTTGTTATGTGTTGGAGGGTCTACCTACTCCTATTGTGTTGGGACTTCCTTGGTTGGTTAAACATAACCCTGTGATTAATTGGCAGTCCAGAGATATAAGCCAATGGGGGGAGTTTTGCAAAAGTAACTGCATGAACACAGTCATCAGTGCGGTCGTGCCTAGTACTTTGCCTCCTTTTTTGGAGGACTTTGGGGATGTGTTCTCTGAGGAGGGGTGTCAGGAGTTGCCTCCTCATCGCGTGTATGACTGCTCTATTAATTTACTTCCTGATGCTAAGTTACCTAAAGCTAGGTTATATAACCTTTCTGGTCCTGAGAGGCAGGCTATGAAAGATTATATTTCGGAAAGTCTGGCCAAAGGGCATATTAGACCTTCATCTTCCCCAGTGGCCACGGGGTTCTTCTTTGTGAAGAAAAAAGATGGAGGCCTACGCCCTTGCTTGGATTTCCGCGAACTTAATCGGATTACTGTTCGAGATCCGTATCCACTCCCTCTGATTCCTGATCTCTTCAATCAAATTGTTGGCGCCAAATGGTTCTCTAAATTGGATCTCAGGGGGGCGTATAATCTGATTAGGATAAAAGAGGGGGATGAGTGGAAAACGGCGTTTAACACGCCGGAGGGACATTATGAGAACCTTGTCATGCCTTTTGGTCTGACTACTGCACCAGCAGTATTCCAACATTTTGTTAATGACATTTTTCGTCATCTGGTGGGGCTGTTTGTGGTCGTATATTTGGATGACATTTTAATTTACTCACCAGATCTTGTGTCTCACCAGGAGCATGTGAGACAGGTGTTGCAGATCTTGCGAGACAATAAACTATACGCCAAACTGGAAAAGTGTGTATTCGCCGTACAGGAACTTCAGTTTTTGGGTTTCTTGGTGTCAGCCTCCGGTTTCCGTATGGACCCTGAAAAGGTGAGAGCAGTGCTTGAATGGGATCAGCCAGAGGATCTTAAGGCTCTGCAGCGTTTTCTGGGGTTTGCTAACTACTACCGGAAATTTATTTGTAATTTCTCATCTGTTGTCAAACCTCTCACTGACATGACAAGAAAAGGGACGGATTTTTGTAAATGGTCGGACAAAGCTTGCCAAGCTTTTTCCTCTTTGAAAAAATGTTTTGCTTCGGCACCCGTTCTCATCCAACCAGATGCATCACAGCCGTTCGTTGTGGAGGTGGACGCGTCTGACGTAGGGGTGGGTGCAATATTGTCCCAGGGTCCGTCCCCTGGTAAATGGCATCCGTGCGCTTTCTTTTCTAAAAAATTGTCGTCCGCCGAAAGGAATTATGATATCGGCAATAGGGAACTTTTGGCCATTAAGTTGGCTTTTGAAGAATGGCGTCACTTTTTGGAGGGGGCAGTCCACCCGGTCACCGTCATTACTGATCACAAGAACCTGCTGTATTTGGAATCTGCTAAGCGTCTGAATTCCAGACAAGCTCGATGGTCGTTGTTTTTTACCAGGTTTAATTTTGTTGTCACTTATCGCCCTGGATCTAAGAATGTTAAGGCGGATGCCTTGTCTCGCAGTTTCCCAGGGGCCGGGAAAATGGATGACCCGATTCCTATCCTTCAGGAGGGGGTGGTAGTGTCGGCTGTATGTTCTGAGCTTGAGGAGGAGGTGTTAGAGGCTCAGGGGACGCCCCTGCAGGACCTCCAGGGAGACTGTTTGTCCCAAATCAGTTGAGACAAAAGGTTATTGAGGCACATCATAATTCTGCTTTAGCAGGACATCCAGGGAGTAAGGCTACTTTAGATCTCCTTTCTCGCCGGTTTTGGTGGCCTAACGTTAATAAAGATGTTTTAACTTTTGTCGCGTCCTGTGGGGTTTGTGCTCGCTCTAAGACCCCTCATACCCGTCCGTCTGGGACCCTCTTACCCTTGAAACTTCCGGAGCGTCCATGGACTCATTTGTCTATGGACTTCATCACGGACCTTCCTCAGTCGTCAGGGAAGACTGTCATACTAGTGGTTGTTGACAGGTTCAGTAAGATGGCACATTTTATTGCTCTTCCTGCCCTCCCTAATGCTAAAACTCTGGTGCAGGTGTTCATTGGGGAGATTGTGAGACTTCATGGGTTGCCTTCTGATGTGGTGTCAGATAGGGGGTCTCAGTTTGTGTCCAAGTTTTGGAGGGCATTTTGTTTACGTCGGGGGATGCAATTGTCATTTTCCTCGGCTTTTCATCCGCAGACCAATGGTCAGACAGAGCGTCTGAATCAAAGCCTAGAGACTTATCTTCGGTGTTTTGTCTCAGAGAACCAGGAGGACTGGTCTTCTTTCTTGCCTCTGGCAGAGTTCGCTCTTAACAACAGGCGGAGCGAGTCCACTGGTAAGTCCCCGTTTTTTGGGGCATATGGTTTTCATCCCCAGTTTTGTACATTCAATGGGGGGGGCCCTTCTGGGGTTCCTGAGGAGGAGCGTTTCTCGTCGTCACTTGCTTCAGTGTGGAGAGGTGTATTGAATAATCTGAGTGCTATGGGAACCGTTATAAACGTATGGCTGATAGGAGGAGAGTTTCTGGTCCAGATCTTAATGTGAACGATCTGGTATGGTTGTCTACCAGGAATATAAAACTTAAAGTTCCCTCCTGGAAGCTGGGTCCCAGATTCATCGGGCCGTACAGGATCAGTTCCATAATTAATCCTGTGGCATTTCGTCTGGACCTCCCTCCTACGTTTAAAATCCACAATGTGTTCCACAAGTCATTACTTAAGAGGTACGTGGCACCAGTCATACCATCACCTCTACCTCCTCCTCCAGTGGTGGTCAATGGTAACTTGGAGTTTCAAGTGTCAAAGATCATTGACTCACGTCTGAATCGCCGGTCCCTTCAGTACTTGGTGCATTGGAAGGGGTATGGTCCAGAGGAGAGGACGTGGGTTCCTGCGTCTGACATTAACGCAGATCGTTTGGTGCGGACCTTCCACAGAACTCACCCGGGCAAACCTGGCCCTGAGGGTCCGGAGGCCCCTCGTAGAAGGGGGGTACTGTCATGTGTGCATCGCCACGAAGATCGTCGCGGTTGCACATTCTGACTTCTCACAGCTGAGTTGCTGTTTCTTTGTGTTTGGCAGTTAGGGAGTTAATTCTGTCTGTGCTCAGTTCTGGGACTGGGTGCAGTTTCTCCCGGCTGCAATTAATTATTTGTTGATTGGTTTCCTTTAAATCTCTGGTTGTCTGTGTTGGGAGTTGCCAGTGAAATTCTTCATGCAGACCACAGATAGGATTGTATCTGTATAGACTTAAGTTAAAGAGCTCCTTAGTTGTTTTAAGCTCACCTTGCTTAGAGTTTAATATCCCAGATCATTTATGTTCCTTCTGTGTTTGAGTGTGTATGCAAGTCTGTGTTTTCTCCAGTCTGTCTTATATGTCTAATCTGTGTATTTAGCAGAGATCAGCCCATATCCCTTTGGTGGTAATCAGAATCCTTCTTAGGACTGATTACAGGGTTCAGGGACTGATAGGAGACAGGGTTAGGCTGGAGACTTGGACCTCTGAACCATTATCAGTACCTCCAAGGTGAGGGATTAGTTAGGACCCCAGTTTAGGGTCAGGTTAGACCCCCGATCCTCCTCTTTCCTGTGACAGTGTATCAAGTCCTCAAGATTAACCCTGAGTTCAACGGATATCGTGTCAGGTAAATCTATTCTATATTTACATGCTGATGTTGCTAATCTATATGTTGTATAGAGTGTTGTTCTTTTAAGAATAGTTTACTGACATCGTACACATATCATAAGACCGCGTGACATTTTGTGGACAAGTTTCTGATTGTTTATTTGGATGATATCTTGATTTTTTCTAATGACTGGGACTCTCATGTGAAACATGTTCGAACTGTATTCCAGATTTTGAGAGAGAATGCTCTCTATGTGAAGGGATCAAAGTGTCTTTTTGGCGTACAGAAGATCTCATTTCTGGGATTCATTTTGTCCCCATCTGTTATTGAAATGGACCCGGTCAAGGTTCAGGCCATCTGTGATTGGGTCCAACCTACTTCATTAAAGGCTCTTCAGAGATTTTTGGGTTTTGCCAATTTTTATCGTAAATTTATTGGTAATTTCTCGGTTATTGTTAAACCATTAACTGATTTGATCAGAAAGGGTTCTGATGTGGTGAATTGGCCTCCTGAGGCAGTCTCTGCGTTTCAGGAACTTAAGCAGAGATTCACTTCTGCTCCTGTTCTACGGCAGCCTGATGTTTCTCTGCCATTTCAGGTGGAGGTTGATGCCTCTGAAATTGGGGCAGGTGCCGTTTTGTCCCAAAAAGATCCAGAGACCTCTAAAAGTAACCCTTGTGCCTTTTTCTCTCGAAAATTTTCTCCTACTGAACGTAATTATGACGTGGGTAATCGGGAGTTATTGGCCATGAAGTGGGCTTTTGAAGAGTGGAGACATTGGCTGGAGGGAGCCAAACATCAGGTGGTGGTCCTTACGGACCATAAGAATCTGGTCTATCTGGAATCTGCCAAGCGACTCAATCCTAGACAGGCCAGGTGGGCCTTGTTTTTCACACGTTTTAATTTTGTGGTTTCCTTTCTTCCTGGCACTAAGAATGTTAAGGCGGATGCCCTCTCGAGGAGTTTCCTTGCGGACTCTCCTGAGCTATCTGATCCCTCTGTTATTTTGAAGGAGGGTGTAGTTCTTTCCGCCATCTCGCCCAATTTGAGACTTGCTCTGGAGGGGTGTCAGGAGGATAGGCCCGAGCGCTGCCCTGTTGGAAAATTGTTTGTCCCGGGACCAATGGAAAAAGAGTGTGATGTCTGAGATTCATTGTTCCGCCATTGGCTGGGCATCCCGGAATTTTTGGTACCAGAGACTTGGTTAGTCGGTCCTTTTGGTGGCCTACCTTGTCTCGCGATGTCAGGGAATTTGTGCAGTCCTGCGGGACTTGCTCTCGCTCCAAGCCTTGCTCTCGCTCTAGTGGTTTGTTGATGCCATTGCCTGTGCCCAAGAGACCATGGACCCATATCTCTATGGATTTCATTTCCGATCTTCCTGTTTCTCAGAGAATGACCACCATCTGGGTAATTTGTGATAGGTTTTCCAAGATGATACATCTTGTGCCATTACCTAAGTTGCCTTCCTCCTCTGAATTGGTGCCGTTGTTCCTTCAGCACGTGGTTCGTTTACACGGCATTCCTGAGAACATTGTGTCTGACAGAGGAGTCCAGTTTGTTTCCAGATTTTGGAGGACTTTTTGTTCTAAACTGGGTGTTCAATTGTCTTTCTCCTCGGCATTTCATCCTCAGACCAATGGTCAAACTGAGAGAACAAACCAGACATTGGAGACTTATCTAAGATGCTTTGTGTCTGCTGATCAGGATGACTGGGTCTCTTTTTTGCCTTTGGCTGAGTTTGCTCTTAATAATAGGGCTAGCTCTGCCACTTTGATGTCTCCGTTTTTCTGTAATTCTGGGTTTCACCCTCGATTTTCTTCAGGACAGACGGAGGCTTCTGTCTGTCCAGGTGTTGACTCTGTTGTTGAGCGTATGCAGCAGATTTGGGACCAGGTAGTGGAGAGGTTGTCCCTCTCTCAGGAGAAGGCCCAGCGGTTTGCTAACCGGCATAGGACTGATGGTCCTCGGTTTAAAGTGGGGGACTTGGTCTGGTTGTCCTCAAAGAATATTCCTATGAGAGTAGCATCTCCTAAATTTAAGCCTAGGTTCATTGGACCTTATAAGATCATGGAGATTATTAATCCCGTTTCTTTTCCTTTGCTTCTTCCAGGGACATTTAAGATCCATAACGTGTTCCACAAGTCCTTGTTGAAGAGGTTTGTTGAGCCAGTGGTTCCTGCTGCTGTGCCTCCTGACCCTGTTTTGGTTGAGGGCAATCTGGAGTATGTGGTTGAGAAAATATTGGATTCTCGTTTTTCTAGACGAAGACTCCAGTATTTGGTTAAATGGAGAGGTTATGGTCAGGAAGACAATTCTTGGGTGTTTGCTTCGGACATCCATGCTAGGAGACTTATCCGTGCGTATCATAGAACTCATCCTGACCGACCTGGTTGCTCAAATGAGGGTTCGGTGACCCCTCCTCAAGGGGGGGTACTGTTGTGAATGGGTTTGAGATGAGTTCTGAGCAGAGGCTCCCTCTGGTGGTTACAAGCGGTACTAGTGAGGATTGTGAGGACTGGGAATCAGGTGTTACTGATTGGTCTTATGTAAGGGAGTCATTTTCCCATCAGGGTTGCCGGTGATCAATTGTTCTGGTCTGAATCCTTCTTTCCAGTTTCCCTTGTAGCCTGCTGTGTCGTGTCTGCATCTCCTGCTATCAGATAAGACAATTTCTTATTTTGTGTTTTTGCTATATTTTTGCATTTTGTCCTGCACTTCTGTGGGGGCCTTCAGGGTCCCCTCCGGGGCTTTTGCCCTCTCAGTTTAGTCCAGCCACTGTGTTTTGTACTTTTGCTTTTTCCAGTTTTTTTTCAGTGGCTGCTGTTTTGTTTTTGTTACACCAGAGAACTAATTTAGGTGGAAGAGGTCGTGTGATCTCAGGTGATTTTGAAATTAGTAGAGTTGGTGTTTTTTCAGGGTTTTCTGAGATTGCAGTAAGTACCCTTCCTGTCCTTTTCTATTTAGATAGTTTGGGCCCCAGCGTTTGCTCATACTATTTTCTTTCTGTGTCAGTATTTCCTCTTGTCTAACCGCCATTACATGTTTGGGGCTTTCTATTATCTTTGGGGTTCTGCTCCGGGGCAGATAGCTTTCCTATTTCTATCTTTAGGTGTAGTTAGTTTCTCAGGCTGTGACGAGGCGTCTAGGACCAACGTAGGAACGCTCCACGGCTGCCTCTAGTTGCGGTGGTTAGTCAGGGTACTGCAATCCCATAGATTCCAGCTGCTCTGGTGTATTTCCTTTTTTGCCTGCACTCCTCAGCTACCGTAACATAACAGTGTAGTTCTTTCCGCCATCTCGCCCAATTTGAGACTTGCTCTGGAGGGGTGTCAGGAGGATAGGCCCGAGCGCTGCCCTGTTGGGAAATTGTTTGTCCCGGACCAATGGAAAAAGAGTGTGATGTCTGAGATTCATTGTTCCACATTGGCTGGCATCCCAGAATTTTTGGTACCAGAGACTTGGTTAGTCGGTCCTTTTGGTGGCCTACCTTGTCTCGCGATGTCAGGGAATTTGTGCAGTCCTGCGGGACTTGCTCTTGCTCCAAGCCTTGCTCTCGCTCTAGTGGTTTGTTGATGCCATTGCCTGTGCCCAAGAGACCATGGACCCATATCTCTATGGATTTCATTTCCGATCTTCCTGTTTCTCAGAGAATGACCACCATCTGGGTAATTTGTGATAGGTTTTCCAAAATGATACATCTTGTGCCATTACCTAAGTTGCCTTCCTCCTCTGAATTGGTGCTGTTGTTTCTTCAGCACGTGGTTCGTTTACACGGCATTCCTGAGAACATTGTGTCTGACAGAGGAGTCCAGTTTGTTTCCAGATTTTGGAGGACTTTTTGTTCTAAACTGGGTGTTCAATTGTCTTTCTCCTCGGCATTTCATCCTCAGACCATTGGTCAAACTGAGAGAACAAACCAGACATTAGAGACTTATCTAAGATGCTTTGTGTCTGCTGATCAGGATGACTGGGTCTCTTTTTTGCCTTTGGCTGAGTTTGCTCTTAATAATAGGGCTAGCTCTGCCACTTTGATGTCTCCGTTTTTCTGTAATTCTGGTTTTCACCCTCGATTTTCTTCAGGACAGACGGAAGCTTCTGTCTGTCCAGGTGTTGACTCTGTTGTTGAGCGTATGCAACAGATTTGGGACCAGGTAGTGGAGAGGTTGTCCCTCTCTCAGGAGAAGGCCCAGCGGTTTGCTAACCGGCATAGGACTGATGGTCCTCGGTTTAAAGTGGGGGACTTGGTCTGGTTGTCCTCAAAGAATATTCCTATGAGAGTAGCATCTCCTAAATTTAAGCCTAGGTTCATTGGACCTTATAAGATCATGGAGATTATTAATCCTGTTTCTTTTCGTTTGCTTCTTCCAGGGATATTTAAGATCCATAACGTGTTCCACAAGTCCTTGTTGAAGAGGTTTGTTGAGCCAGTGGTTCCTGCTACTGTGCCTCCTGACCCTGTTTTGGTTGAGGGCAATCTGGAGTATGTGGTTGAGAAAATATTGGATTCTCGTTTTTTCTAGACGAAGACTCCAGTATTTGGTTAAATGGAGAGGTTATGGTCAGGAAGACAATTCTTGGGTGTTTGCTTCGGACATCCATGCTAGGAGACTTATCCGTGCGTATCATAGAACTCATCCTGACCGACCTGGTTGCTCAAATGAGGGTTCGGTGACCCCTCCTCAAGGGGGGGGTACTGTTGTGAATGGGTTTGAGATGAGTTCTGAGCAGAGGCTCCCTCTGGTGGTTACAAGCGGTACTAGTGAAGATTGTGAGGACTGGGAATCAGGTGTTACTGACTGGTCTTATATAAGGGAGTCATTTTCCCATCAGGGTTGCCGGTGATCAATTGTTCTGGTCTGAATCCTTCATTCCAGTTTCCCTTGTAGCCTGCTGTGTCGTGTCTGCATCTCCTGCTACCAGATAAGATTTTTTCTTCTTTTGTGTTATTGCTATATTTTTGCATTTTTGTCTTGCACTTCTTTGGGGGCCTTCTGGGTCCCCTCCGGGGGTTTCTTCCTTCTCTGTTTAGTTCAGCCACTGAGTTTTGTTCTTTTGCTTTTTCCAGTTTTTTCAGTGGCTGCTGTTTTTGTTACACCAGAGAACTAATTTAGGTGGTAGAGGTCGTGTGATCTCAGGTGATTTTGAAATTAGTAGAGTTGGTGTTTTTCAGGGTTTTCTGGGATTGCAGTAAGTACCCTTCCTGTCCTTTTCTTTTTAGATAGTTTGGGCCCCAGCGTTTGCTCATACTATTTTCTTTCTGTGTCAGTATTTCCTCTTGTCTAACCGCCATTACATGTTTGGGGGCTTTCTATTATCTTTGGGGATCTGCTCCGGGGCAGATAGCTTTCCTATTTCTATCTTTAGGTGTAGTTAGTTTCTCAGGCTGTGACGAGGCGTCTAGGACCAACGTAGGAACGCTCCACGGCTGCCTCTAGTTGTGGTGGTTAGTCAGGGTACTGCAATCCCATAGATTCCAACTGCTCTGGTGTATTCCTTTTTTTTTACCTGCACTCCTCAGCTACCGAAACATAACAGGGAGACCCGCATTGGCCATTTGTTACAGGTCAGGCGGTCTCTACCCCTAAGGCTCTCCCAACGCGTTTCATCAGTGCAGAATCATCAGGGGAGGTAACGTGCTCTGTATTCATAGGACAGGTGTAGCGATCTACAGCGATCTCACTTTTATAATTACCGGGTATGTGCTGCTGTGATTGACTTCCGGACGCTAAATGCGTCATATCCGGTATTCAGAGCGCATCGTCTCATCCGTGAGGCGCATGCGCAGTAGCTGCGACACCTTAAGATCTCCCGGAACGTCATTTCCGGTTTCTAGAGTAAGACGCTCTGAGACTGAGAGCGGGACCTGTTGTCTGTAATTAATGTGATCATTATTTATGTATCCGGTGTCTGCAACATACCAAAAGTGCACACTTCCATACTTCAAACATAGATGAGGATTTTAAAGGGAATGTGCGCACTTATGATGACCCTCTATTGGTATAGATTATCAATAGGGAAAAATGCCTTGTTTGTGCATATGTGCAGTGATTCAAAAGTCCTTTTGGTATAAATATTCAATGTGCATAACATATTATGCTTTTTAGACGGGTTGGTAAGTTACCCAAAAATTCAATATACCTCTATCAAGTTGGTAATGATTAGGATTTTTTTCCATTAACAGAGACCAATTTGGAGTGTCAATGGTATATCTTGTTCTCGTATTATATATATGTAGGACAAAAAACTAAAACAAAATTTGTCCCTGATGAAAAATATTTTGTCTTTTTTGTTGGATGTATATTAGGACACAACCGACCCTCTTTAGAAAGATAGAAAGGGTGCGCTCTAAGGGACACCCTGTTACACCCTATCTGTTTAGTCCCTACCTAACGCGGAGGTTGGCACCCTAAAACCTGCGCAGTGGCGCCCCCACTCAACGGCGGCTCCCCCTATTATAGATGCCCTATTGTACCCTACACTACAAGAAGGAAGGAAAAGTAAGGAGTTCATTTAGACCTTACGGGTGAGTAGTCTGGAGATGGAAGATCCAAAAGGTCTCTTTTTGTAGGATCCTTTTGTCCCAATCTCCTCCTCTTTGATTTTTGCTGACTTTTTCAATGCCCATGAAGGACAGAACTCTTGTATCACCTCCGTGTTTATGGTTGACATGGTTGGCGACAGGGTTAGGGTTACAAACTTCTGTGAAGCACTTGGAGGTTCAAAGTGCTCACCACACATCTAGATAAGTTCCTTAAGGGGTCTAGTTTCCAAAGTGGGGTCACTTGTGGGGGGTTTCCACTGTTTAGGCACATCAGGGGCTCTCTAAACACGACATGGCGTCCAGCCAATTCTGCATTGAAAAAGTCAAACGGCGCTCCTTCCCTTGCGACCTCTGCCGTGCGCCCAAAAAGTGGTTTACCTCCACATATGGGGTATCGGCGTATTCAGGAGAAATTGCACAACAAATTTTGTGGTTCAAAAAAATGGTCACAGGCTTTTTAATTACACCAGGTTCACTACCCCTCCACAGAGATGTAGATTTTAGTCTGAAGAGAGGATTCATATGTTCCCATGCAGACAGACTTTTCTAAGTGAGGATTGGCATTAGTTAGGACCTGATATACGAGAAGAGCCTTGACGTGGCTATCAGGCTCACATAATTTGGCCATCTTATGCGCTAAGACTTCTCAATTTTTCATATTTCTAAGGCAGTGATGCAATTCATTTTTCATATTTTTCATATTTTCATATTTCGTGTTTGCAAGCTATAGCGCTACAGTGTGCTACCTTTTTTTCTTGTATGTATATGAGTTGGTGACTCTAGGTTTAGCACCTGTTCACACTGGATCTATGTTTGGATGTGCCAGTCAGTTTTTTGATATGTATTCATTTACCTTCTACCTGAGCACTCCACCTGTTGGTCACAGGCTTTTTAATTACACCAGGTTCACTACCCCTCCACAGAGATGTAGATTTTAGTCTGAAGAGAGGATTCATATGTTCCCATGCAGACAGACTTTTCTAAGTGAGGATTGGCATTAGTTAGGACCTGATATACGAGAAGAGCCTTGACGTGGCTATCAGGCTCACATAATTTGGCCATCTTATGCGCTAAGACTTCTCAATTTTTCATATTTCTAAGGCAGTGATGCAAGTTATTTTTCATATTTTTCATATTTTCATATTTCGTGTTTGCAAGCTATAGCGCTACAGTGTGCTACCTTTTTTTCTTGTATGTATATGAGTTGGTGACTCTAGGTTTAGCACCTGTTCACACTGGATCTATGTTTGGATGTGCCGGTCAGTTTTTTGATATGTAGTCATTATTGCGGTGTCCTGGTTTCATATAAGTCACATTTCCTCTCTGTCTAAATTAAGTGACTAATTCATTATACTAGCTTGGCCTGTGAGAAATTTTCGCACATTGGTCGTCGGGGGCGCAGGCAATCTCAGAAAAAGCAAGCTGGTGAAATGTAAATGTGTTTCCTGAGATGATGAACACAGACAGGTATTTATATAGATTGGGAACACAATAAATTGGTTTGATAAGTAGAGGCCAAAAATGTCTTCTGATTGAGGTGCAGGTCATTGTGTCTTTCTGCAGGTTTATGAAAATAAATGTTTAAACTGTATTTAGTGATAAAATCATGAATGTGTGGTTTGTTTGGCTCTTTCTTGCTGAAGGGGCAAGTTTACCTTTCAAATGGTGTATCATCTGTGTGTGTGGGTGCAGTATGAACGGAGATACAAAGTAATCACCGAAAAACAGTGTTTAGAAATAATAGAATAGCTAGATAGATAGATTCTTGCTCATTGTTTTGCCAATCTAAATTTCTTCTCTCACAATTCCTACCTTTTTTTCTCTTCCTTATTACCCATTTTTCTTCTGTCTCCCCCCTTTTCTTCCCATCTGTTTTGCTTCTTATTTCCTGTATACTCTGATGCTATGAGGGGAAATGGTGCTATTTTGCTATGTGCACAATCTGATATTGTTCCATGATTTATATCACCTTTTTCACAGTTTGACATGATTATTATTTGTATTCTGTTCATATTTTCATTTTCCATTTGTGCATATAAATCTTTTTCCAGTGAACTGATGAAGGTCCGGGCTGTGGACAAAAACATTTTCTTTCTCATTCTGGATTGCATTGACAGAATCAAAATTACTTTCTTATATCACATTTGAGCACCAAGATTTCATAGCCGTGTATTTATGGATTAGGATCGTACTTTTTGCACCACCCTTCTCAGAAGTGTTATGTTCTACATTAATAGGGAGATGAAAACAGGCTTGGGGCTGAAGGGGTTAACATTAGAGGATGGATCCCCTGACACTCCAACTAATTATTCTCACTGCCCCCTCATATTTACTATAATTTGTATGTCATGTCTCTTGTCTTGTTCGCCACATGCCTCCATCCTACATGATGTCTGGTTTTCTATTACAAAATTGTCAGCATTAAAAAACATGCATTAAAATGATAAAAGGCAAATCCAAAAACATAACAGGTAGAAACTACCTCCCTCTGAGTGAGAGAGTGGGTATGATATTCCTCAGCTTTCCCCTTCTTAATAGAAGAACAAATTATTGGTCTTTTAAGATATAATAAACACTAAAAATCACTATCCTGGTATGCATGGCCCCCCTCATCCCTATCCTGGTATGCATGGCTCTTCATCCCTATCCTGATATGCATGGCCCCCCTCATCCCTATCCTGGTATGCATGGCTCTTCATCCCTATCCTGGTATGCATGGCCCCCCTCATCCCTATCCTGGTATGCATGGCAACCTCTCATCCCTATCCTGGTCTGCATGGCTCTTCATCCCTATCCTGGTCTGCATGGCTCTTCATCCCTATCCTGGTATGCATGGCCCCCCTCATCCCTATCCTGGTATGCATGGCAACCCCTCATCCCTATCCTGGAATGCATGGCTCTTCATCCCTATCCTGGTATGCATGGTTCCTCATCCTTATCCTGGTATGCATGGCTCTTCATCCCTATCCTGGTATGCATGGCTCTTCATCCCTATCCTGGTATGCATGGCTCTTTATCCCTATCCTGGTATGCATGGTTCCTTATCCTGGTATGCATGGTTCCTCATCCTTATCCTGGTATGCATGGCTCTTCATCCCTATTCTGGTATGCTTGGCTCTTCATTCCTATCTGGTATGCATGGCTCCTCATCCCTGTCCTGGTCTGCATGGCTCTTCATCCCTATCCTGGTCTGCACGGCTATTCATCCCTATCCTGGTATGCACGGCTCTTCATCCCTATCCTTGTATGCATGCCCCCATCAGAAAAAAAAACAAAACAAAAAAAACCATCCTATTTACCGTCCCTGCTCTCCCTTGCAGTGTCTTGTTCCGGTGCCAGCAGCTGCAGCAGCGGGGCAATCATGTGTGCCTGCTACTTAAAGGAATGAATATTCATTGTGCTCCACGCCTATGGGAGTGGAGAAAGGTGAATATTCATCTCTCTTAAGTAGCGGGCACACGTGATAGCCCAGCCACTGCAGGAAGCCGGCAGCTGAGACTTCTGTGCCCACCATAAAAGGGAAAAGAACATTCACTGCCAGCGCAGTGAATATTCGTTTCTCTTTAGCAGCGGGCACAGGCTTTAGCCGCTGCATATGACTCCTGGGACCCGCTGCTCTGCCGCTGCCACTCCCACTCCATCTTCTGGGACCCTCACTCGAGTATAAGCAGAGGGGGGCTTTTTAGCACAAAAAAATGTGCTGAAAAACTCGGCTTATACTCAAGTATATACGGTAAGTCTTATTGGGGGAGAAGCTTGAGAGTAATAGAACTTTAATAAGACCCATTGTGTGTCAGACATTCAGGAATGGACATCTTATACTCAGGAGCCACTATACGCAGGAGAAACCCCGGAAAGTTTAACCAAGCATTTCAGCATCCTGATCTTTTTCCCTACAGAACTGGCGTTCAGTCTTATCCAACTACCCAATCTCTTCTTTCAGTTTCTTAAAAGAAATGTACCGCACCGCCAGCCACAAGCCTCAGCTATTGAATATGCATTTCTCGCAATTTTTTTTTTCCCCCGGCATTAAAGCATCAGCGCCAATCTTTGATTTCAGCCAATTTTTAAAAAACTGTGGGAGAGGAGCCCTCCATTTTCTCGGGCACACCGCTAATTTGCAAGTTCTTGCTTCTTAGCCTGATTTCCAGGTCATTTGTTTTCACCAATAATGCTATTTGCTGTGCTGGCTGCCTGCTCTCCTTCTTGCCGTAACCAGTTGATCTATTTTATTGCCTCTGCCCTCCATTGCTTCAGTCCTGCCTTTAACTTTCTGCAGAGCAGGAGCAGTCTACTACTTCTGATTGTCCAGTAGGTGTACACTCCAAAAATGATGCACAACAGAGCACACGTTTACTCAGCCACCACCATTATAGTCTATGGACCGTTCGGTGCATACACCCAAATCCCATTTTTGCAGGGGAAGGGGGGTTTCGGATGTAAGCCCTAATGGGACTAACGAATGGGTGGCAAAACACAATGTGAAAGCAGCCCAAAGGTTGCACACAAGACCCTTCTGTCAGAGAGGAGAGATGAAGGTTACATACCAGACCCTGTTGTCAGATGGACAAGAGAGATGAGAGTTATATACCGTATCCTGCCATCAGGTGGAAGGGAGAGATGAGGGTTACATACCAAACCCTGCCGTCAGGTGGAGGAGATGAGAGATAAGGGTTACACACCAGATCCTGCCATCGGATGGAGAGGAGAGATGAGGGTTACATACCAGATCATCCGTCAGATGGAGAGGAGAGGGTTACACACCAGATCATCGGTCAGATGGAGAGGAGAGCTGAGGGTTACACACCAGATCATCCGTCGGAGAGGAGAGGGTTACACACCAGATCATCCGTCAGATGGAGAGGAGAGGTGTTATGTTTAGGTAGCTGAAGAGAAAAAGCAAAAACAGTAATACACCAGAGAGGCTGTAACCTATTGGATTACAGTAACCTGAACTAACCACACAACTAGAGGTAGCCGTGGAGCGATCCTACGTTGATCCTAGATGCCTCGTCACAGCCTGAGAGATAACTACACCTAAAGGCAGAAAGATGAAAGCTATCTGCCACGGAGCAGATCCCCAAAGAAAATAGGAAGCCCCCAAACATATAATGGCGGTTAGACAAGAAGATAGCACGGACACAGACAGAAAATAGAATGATCAAACGTTGGGGCCCAATCTGTCTAGACAGAAAAGTACAGGAAAGAATTCTGACTGCAATACAACAAAAACCCTAAAAAATACCAGCACTTCTGATTGCCAAAAAAAAACTGAGATCACACGATCTCTACCACCTAAATCAGATCTCTGGTGTAACAAAACAAAGCCGCAGCCACTGAAAAAACAGGAAAAAGCAAATGAACAAATAACGGTGGCTACAGATAAATTGAGAGGAGCTCAGGCCCCAGGAGGGGACGCGGCTGACCTCCACAAAAGTGCAGAAAACTGAAAAAAGCAAGCACAAAAAGAAAAGCAAAAAATATCTTATCTGAAAGCAGCAGGAGCAGGCAAGACTCCAGCAACTTCCAAATGAACCAGGAACCACAATTGAGACAAGAACAATTGATCACCGGCGACTATCATGGGAGGGAACCTCCCTTATATAAGTCCAGTCCGTGATCCCAGATTGCCATTCCTCGCTGTGAGGTTCAGTACTGTCTGCAACCACCAGAGGGAGCCTCTGCTCAGAAACCATCTCCAGCACATTCATAACAGAGAGGGTTACACACCAGATCATCCGTCAGCTGGAGAGGAGAGATGAGGGTTACACACCAGATCATCCGTCAGATGGAGAGGAGAGATGAGGGTTACACACCATATCATCCGTCAGATGGAGAGAAGAGAAGAGGGTTACACACCACATCATCCATCAGATGGAGAGGAGAGATGAGGGTTACACACCAGATCATCCATCAGATGAAGAGGAGAGATGAGGGTTACACACCAGATCATCGGTCAGATGGAGAGGAGAGCTGAGGGTTACACACCAGATCATCCGTCAGATGGAGAGGAGAGCTGAGGGTTACACACCATATCATCCGTCAGATGGAGAGAAGAGAAGAGGGTTACACACCACATCATCCATCAGATGGAGAGGAGAGATGAGGGTTACACACCACATCAACCGTCAGATGGAGAGGAAAGATGAGGGTTACACACCAGATCATCCGTCAGATGGAGAGGAGAGCTGAGGGTTACTCACCAGATCATCTGTCAGATGAAGAGAAGAGGGTTACACACCACATCATCCATCAGATGGAGAGGAGAGATGAGGGTTACACACCAGATCATCCGTCAGATGGAGAGGAGAGAAGAGGGTTACACACCACATTATCCGTCAGATGGAGAGGAGAGAAGAGGGTTGCACACCACATCATCCATCAGATGGAGAGGAGAGATGAGGGTTACACACCAGATCTTTCTGTCAGATGGAGAGGAGAAAAGAGGGTTGCACACCACATCATCCATCAGATGGAGAGTAGAGATGAGGGTTACACACCACATCATCTGTCAGATGGAGAGGAGGATGAGGGTTACACACCAGTACATCCGTCAGATAGAGAGGAGAGATGAGGGTTACACACCAGATCATCCGTCAGATGGAGAGTAGAGATGAGGGTTACACACCACATCATCAGATGGAGAGGAGAGAAGAGATTTACACACCAGATCATCTGTCAGATGGAGAGATGAGGGTTACACTCCAGATCATCCGTCAGATGGAGAGGAGAGATGAGGGTTACACACCACATCATCCATCAGATGGAGAGGAGAGATGAGGGTTACACACCACATCATCAGATGGAGAGAAGAGATTTACACACCAGATCATCCGTCAGATGGAGAGATGAGGGTTACACGCCAGATCATCCGTCAGATGGAGAGGAGAGATGAGGGTTACACACCACATCATCCATCAGATGGAGAGGAGAGATGAGGGTTACACACCAGATCATCCGTCAGATGGAGAGTAGAGATGAGGGTTACACACCACATCATCCATTAGATGGAGAGTAGAGATGAGGGTTACACACCACATCATCCATTAGATGGAGAGTAGAGATGAGGGTTACACACCACATCATCCATCAGATGGAGAGTAGAGATGAGGGTTACACACCAGATCATCCGTCAGATGGAGAGTAGAGATGAGGGCTACACACCACATCATCCATCAGATGGAGAGGAGAGATGAGGGTTACACACCAGATCATCCATCAGATGGAGAGTAGAGATGAGGGTTACACACCAGATCATCCGTCAGATGGAGAGTAGAGATGAGGGTTACACACCACATCATCCATCAGATGGAGAGTAGAGATGAGGGCTACACACCACATCATCCATCAGATGGAAAGGAGAGCTGAGGGTTACACACCAGATCATCCATCAGATGGAGAGTATAGTTGAGGGCTACACACCACATCATCCATCAGATGGAGATTAGAGATGAGGGTTACACACCAGATCATCCATCAGATGGAGAGGAGAGCTGAGGGTTACACACCACATCATCCGTCAGGTGGAGAGGAGAGATGAGTGTTACACACCAGATCATCCGTCAGGTGGAGAGGAGAGATGAGGGTTACACACCAGATCATCCGTCAGATGGAGAGGAGAGATGAGGGTTACACACTACATCATCCGTCAGGTGGAGAGGAGAGATGAGGGTTACACACCAGATCATCCGTCAGATGGAGAGTAGAGATGAGGGTTACACACCACATCATCCATCAGATGGAGAGTAGAGATGAGGGCTACACACCACATCATCCATCAGATGGAAGGAGAGCTGAGGGTTACACACCAGATCATCCATCAGATGGAGAGTATAGTTGAGGGCTACACACCACATCATCCATCAGATGGAGATTAGAGATGAGGGTTACACACCAGATCATCCATCAGATGGAGAGGAGAGCTGAGGGTTACACACCACATCATCCGTCAGTGGAGAGGAGATGAGGTAACACCATCATCGTCAGGTGGAGAGAGATGAGGGTTACACACCAGATCATCCGTCAGATGGAGAGGAGAGATGAGGGTTACACACTACAATCATCCGTCAGGTGGAGAGGAGAGTGAGGGTTACACACCACATCATCCGTCAGGTGGAGAGGAGAGATGAGTGTTACACACCAGATCATCCGTCAGGTGGAGAGGAGAGATGAGGGTTACACACCAGATCATCCGTCAGATGGAGAGGAGAGATGAGGGTTACACACTACATCATCCGTCAGGTGGAGAGGAGAGATGAGGGTTACACACCAGATCATCCGTCAGGTGGAGAGGAGAGATGAGGGTTACACACAACATCATCCATCAGATGGAGAGTAGAGATGAGGGTTACAAATTAGAGTAATTATTTTAAGAGGAGATATAAGGCTACATTCAGGTATTTTTGTCTGTCTTTACCCTAACCCTTTCCTTGTGCATTATTCTTCTTTTCTTTGTTTCATACCTGTGTTTTTTTTTACAAACGGTCTAAACTTTGATTTCCATTGCTTTTTAGCATTGGATCATTTAAAAATGGATACACTCCGCTTTTCATCTTTTTGTATGAATTGTTATATACTTGAGTGGCCAAGTTTGATGTATAAAAATGTATGAGAATAGGACATGCACATGGGTTATGAACTCTTTGTTGTTGGTCCAGTTATCTTTAAATGAAAAATTTGGGGGGTTCCCGTTTTTTAAGCATTTCCATGGGTGCTTCTGTTTCTAGTCTCTTGGGGTGCTCCAGTTACTGATTGTGACTGTCTTGTGTCCTCAGGAGAGGTGCCACAGGCTGACCATCTGGTGTTCATGGTTCATGGTATTGGCCCGGTGTGTGACCTGCGTTTTAGGAGTATCGTTGAATGTGGTGAGTGTGCCTCAACTTGTTTTTTTCTGAGCACTGGAGTCCTTATCTAACCTTTCTCACTTGGCTGTTAGTTTTGTTGCAATGTAGATAATCCATTGTGAGTTCTAAGGCCTTGCGCCCACGATCTGGAAGTGAACATGCGCTGCGTCCAAAGCGCTGCCATCTATTGAACTCGGGGAAATCCGGATGTGTTCACTAAACCATGCAGATTTACAGCATCCAGTACATTCTATCAGTGAGATTTATTTTGCGGAGGCTAGCGTCCCCGCAAAAGAAATAGACATGCTGCGATCTGGAAAGACGCGCTGCATTACAGTCTCCATGGGCATCTGGATGCATAGAGGATAGGGTTGAGCATTCCGATACCGAAACCCAGTTCCGATACCTGAAATCCAATGTAAGTCTATGGGAACAAAATATCGGAAATATCGGAAGTATTTACTTCCGATATTTTGTTCCCATAGACTTACATTGGATTTCAGGTATCGGAAGTATCGGAATGCTCAACCCTAATAGAGGACATGGGATTTCTTGAAATCCCATCCACTATGCTGTCACAGCTGGCTGCTGCGAGTTTGATACAGCATAAATACGCAGCATCAAACACGCAGCAATTATTGATCGTGGGCACATACCCTTACTGCTCTTGCACTGATACTTTGTAACAATGTGTCAGCTGTGTGAGCTCACCTGAAGTTAGTCATGAACGTCTCTATGGTGCTGTTGAAGTGATGAAGTGTAAAACACAAGTGGCTTGGTTCATTAAGACTGGCTTTGTATAACCTAGGATTACGCAAACGTTTTACGACATTTGAAGGTCTTTTGCACCACAATCAATTAGAATCTCCAGACAGCTTTACACTGGATTTAATATTTTTAGGGAGCCACAAGTTCAGGATTCTGAGAGTCTGAACAGTCACCCAAACATGAAGGGGCAAAGGCCCTTCTAGCATCTCCTCTTCTCACGCCATGTGTTGGAGGACTCGTGACTTGGCTGCGCTGGTTCTTCATTCTGTGGTCTGACCCCCATGATCATGAAATCATGGCATATTTTAGCAGTAATGTGGAGAGGAGTGAAGGAAGGCGAGGTGTTATGTATAATGAGTGTTTCCTCTTCTTTTCGGGCAGTCGATGATTTTAGGTCAGTGTCTCTGAAATTGCTGCAGTCTCATTTTAAAAAGTCTCTGGATGAGGGCAAAGTGCATCGCGTGGAGTTTCTGCCAGTCCATTGGCACAGTGCCCTGCATGGAGATGCGACTGGAGTGGACAGGTCAGTAGTATTAGTTTATTCCGCTCATACGATGTCCTTTTATGAGCGCTCAGTTAAGTTGACCTCTGTGGGAAGATAAACCCTGAGGTTTAAAGATCTTAGCCACCACCCTCTTGTATTCCTGTAGCTACAGAGGATTGCCCCACATAGGTTTCTGCCTCTGAGTCATGGTGGCTGCCGTTGAGTCTTGGCCATTTTCTAGTTTTGATTACCTCTAGTATGCACTACATTTATCTGCAGGAATTGGGGCTGAACGGGGTTGTGCCTGCCTTTCCTGATTGACCTCTTGTCAATTGATCTGCTTAGTCAGTCTCTTTCTTCTTTTACAGACACATCAAGAAGATCACACTTCCCAGTATTGGACGTCTTAGACACTTCACTAACGAGACACTGCTGGATGTTCTGTTCTACAACAGTCCCACCTACTGCCAGACCATCGTGGACAAAGTCAGTCTGGAGGTCAACCGGCTGTATGATCTCTTCATGAGCCGCAACCCAGACTTCATGGGCGGAGTGTCCGTCGCCGGGCACAGTTTAGGTACGATCCCTTTCCGATAACTGTTAATTTCAATTCTATTAATATTAATAATAATTTCTATTGCATACTCCTCTATATCGCAAATTCCCATTGTGGAAAATACACAAGATCTGCAATAAATGCCTCATAGGTGAACAGTTCACCTTCTGACATGTGCCTATTGTGGGAACAGGGTATTTGATGGCAATTGCTGCATTCCAGCCTTCTGTGTCCTCCAGCATGGAGGCACCCGGCCCTGTGTGTCCCCAACATGGGAGCGCCGGGCCCTGTGTGTCCCCAACATGGGAGCGCCGGGCCCTGTGTGTCCCCAACATGGGAGCGCCGGGCCCTGTGTGCGCCCAGGCACGTGAGCGCCGGGCCCTACACTATGTTCCAAATTATTATGTAAATGATAATTTTCTCTGATTTTCCTAAGTGGTCGGTGAAAATGACAGTCAGTCTAATAAAAGTCATCACCCGTTAGAGTATACATCGAATTTTATTGAAGAAACCTCCCAATGATAACAGTATAATCTCTAAAATGGAAAAAAAACTCAAAATGCACTGCTCCAGATTATTAGGCCCAGTAGAATTTCTAAACATTCAATATGTTTTAAAGAACTAAAAATGCTCATTTGTGGAATCTGCAGCATTAGGAGGTCACATTCACTGAACAAAAAAGCTACTTAACTCCAAAACATCCTAACAGGCCAAGTTACAGGTAACATAGGACCCTTCTGTGATGTCACCTTCACAATTCTTGCATCCATTGAACTTGTGAGATTTTGGAGAGTTTCTGCTTGTATTTCTTTGCATGAAGTCAGAATAGCCTCCCAGAGCTGCGGTTTTGATGTGAACTGCCTCCCACCCTCTCAGATCTTTTGCTTGATGATACTCCAAAGGTTCTCTATAGTGTTGAGGTCAGGGGAGTTTATCTCCTTCTATGCCCATAGCAGCCAATGACTCCAAGGTATTCTTTGCAGCATGAGATGGTGCATTGTCATGAATGAAGATGATTTTGCTCCTGAAGACACATTTCTGCTTTTTATACCATGGAAGAAAGTCAATATACTTTGCAGAGGTCATTTTCACACCTTAAGGAACCTTAAAGGGCCCTACCAGCTGTTTCCCCATGATTCCGGCCCGAAGCATGACTCCTCCACCTCCTTGCTGACGTCGCAGCCTTGTTGGGACATGGTGGCCATCCACCAACCATCCACTACTCCATCCATCTGAGCAAACACTACTGCCAGGAGACAGAAGAAACGTGTACTAGTCCATAGATTATAAATAAGTAACAATTTTATTGATATACATATATTAAAACAGATATATCACACAATTAGACATCAGAGAACAGCACATATGAAAGGCAATTATTATGCTGTTGAGACAAATGGGGACACTGTATTGATGAAGTAGGCGCCCCATCCCCCTAGATCATCCCCCTCACACACACTCAACCATGAGGAGCAAAATATTATAGCGTGTAGATATATGCCACTGCCAATATATATTATAATAACTATGATGAACACATCTGTACTACCAAAGTGCCCTTATGTGGCACCATCATCAAGATATCTGGTATAATCCTATGTACTATCTATGGCAGTATAAATGTGAAAAAGTTTGAAATATATATAATTACCCAAACAAAATGGCAGGGGCTGGCTCCAAAGGGATCGTGGGGTCGGGGTCCAGGAGGACCATCCAGGGTTGCTCAACACTCATCAGTAAACAAGACTGTTTGAAAATTAGTCTTCCTGTATGTCTGGGCACACTGCAACCGTTTCTGCTTGTGAGCACTGTTTAGGGGTGGCTGAATAGTAGGTTTATGCACCACAGCAAGCCTTAGAAGGATCCCACACCTTGAGGTTCGAGGGACTCCTGAGGCACCAGCAGCTTCAAATATCTGTTTGCTGGTTTGTAATGGCTTTGTAGCAGCTGCTCTCTTAATGCGATGAACTTGCCTGGCAGAAACCTTCCTCATTCTACCTTTATCAGCACGAACACGTCTGTGCTCAGAATCAGCCACAAATCTCTTAACAGTACGATGATCATGCTTAAGTTTTCAGAAAATATCTAATGTTTTCATCCCTTGACCAAGGCATTGCACTATTTCATGCTTTTCAGCAGCAGAGATCCTTTTCTTTCCCATGTTACTTGTAAACTCTGGCCTGCTTAATAGTGTGGAACATGCAGTTTTCCTTTTATTGGGCTCACATGGCAAACTAATTATCACAGGTACCGGAGATTGATTTCAGTGATCAAAAGAACCCTGAGACACAATACCATCAATGGGTTTCATTTACAAAAAAAACAAAAAACGCTATGACACTTAAAACCGATTTGCATAATAATTTGGAACATAGTGTATGTGCGCCCGGGCACGTGAGCGTCGGGCCCTGTGTGCGCCCTGGCACGGGAGCGCCTTTGCCCTGTGTGTCCCCAACATGGGAGCACCTTGGCCGTCTGTGCGCCCTGGCATGGGAGCGCATTGGCCCTCTGTGCGCCCTGGCACAGGAGCACCTTGGCCCTGTGTGCGCCCTGGCACGGGAACGCCTTGGCCCTGTGTGCGCCCTGGCACGGGAGCGCCTTGGCCCTGTGTGCGCCCTGGCACGGGAGCGCCTTGGCCCTGTGTGTGCCCTGGCACTGGAGCGCCTTGGCCCAGTGTGCGGCCCGGCACGGGAGCGCCTTGGCCCAGTGTGCGGCCCGGCACGGGAGCGCCTTGGCCCTGTGTGTCGCCCGGCACGGGAGCGCCTTGGCCCTGTGTGCGGCCCGGCACAGAAGCGCCTTGGCCCTGTGTGCGGCTCGGCACGGGAGCGCCTTGGCCCTGTGTGCGGCTCGGCACGGGAGCGCCTTGGCCCTGTGTGCGGCTCGGCACGGGAGCGCCTTGGCCCTGTGGCGGCCGGCACGGGAGCACCTTGGCCCTGTGTGCGGCCCGGCACGGGAGCGCCTTGGCCCAGTGTGCGGCCCGACACGGGAGTGCTGGCCCCTGTGTGCAGCCTGGCACGGAGCAGTATGAGAAAACAGAGCTGTTCAGCTGCTCAATATTCAAAGTCCAATACTCTGTCTGCTTCCATAGGTCCTCCACCTTGCATCCGCAAACCCACACACTGAGGTGATTGCACGTCTACTTCCAGACAAGGAATGAACAGCTTAACTGCCCTTTCAAACCAGCTGCACCTCCTGGACTGGAGGGTGGAAATAACTCGTTTCGCCTATAATAACAAATCATTCCTAAAAAACATGGGTCCATATATTGATCTTATTAACCCTCTCAGCACCTTCTATCCAAGATTCTGTCAGCTGCTTGTCTACAACATATACAAAATAGTACAAAAAGCCACACCATGTAAAAAATAAGAACAATTTACATAATACTGATTACAAAGAGAAACCACAGATAATATTATAGAATCATAGATATGATAGATACATATATTCACATACAATAAAGCTAAAGTAATTTTCCTGCTGTGGACAAGATGCACTCATGCTCAGCCGCAGCAAGGGACAACACCCCAGAAAAAAAACAAAAAAAACACTAATAACACTGTCTAAAAACCAAAAGAAAGTACATAATTGTAGCATATGGTCATGACTCTCAGGTGTCCCGGGACCAGGGGCTCCTTTCTTGTCCCTCACGCTAAGAGGATCCGTAGCTCGGTCTGCTCCCCGGATTACTTATGATGAAGATGCCTGGGCCGCGTACCTTGCTTTAGCTCCTGAATCCGCCCTTAGAGTTAGGGTTATTGTTTCCTACCCACGGAAGTGATAAGTACACCCGGGTTGCTAACCTCCCCGCAACCTGGGCTTCTTACTTTTCTGGCGTCTGTTTACCGTGAGATTGGGAAGGACACATGCCCACGAAATGGCTTTTTTTACCACAGTAAAAACACACTCCTCGTTTGCGCCGAACAACCAACAGCTTTCCCGTATGTGATGCCGCACCCAACTGCATGGGTTCCTCAGATGACTGAGATCCGATTTCCCTTTGCCTCGGACCTTCCTCACATCGGGGTATCTCCCTATGTCTCTGGTGAAGACGGTGATCAACCCATATCCAGGACATGGCTGCCTCAAGGGAAACTAGAGTCTCACACAGGGCTAAGGCATCTTTCACCCTTACTGATAGCCCTCTCAGAACTGGCTACGGAGTGTGGGGTCATTCTCTTAATGTCTGTGGACGACCTCCGAAACTCTGCTGAAGCTGACAGTGTGGACTCAGCCAAGGAGACGTGGTCGGGGATATCGTATATATGGCTCAGCAGCAGAAAAAATTCCAACACTGTCTGAAGCGACTGGCTGTCAGACGGGAAAGAGAATGCCCATGCTTGCGGGTCCCCCTGAAGAACCAAGATTATTATCCCCACACAGTGCTCCTCTGTTCCTGAGGAACAAGGACGTAACATAAAATACAGTTTACAGGGCTCTCTGAAAACAACAAACTTGTCAATCTCCCAGAGAACCTATCAGGCATGACTCCCAGATTTGCCTGGGAGTCATGGTTCCCAAACCTGATGTGTTAGGGTGCTGCAAAACAATAGTGCGTGAATCTGCCACCTCCAGGCTGAGCTGCTGCAGTTGCCCTGTCAGGGCAGTAATAGGATCCATAGTGGATTAAAAAAAAAAACTTTCGGTCAGAGCTAATATCACGACTCGTCGGGTGACCCAGGACCAGGGGATCCTTCTTTGTCCCTAACGCTAGGGGGCACCCTAGCTCGCCCTTTTTCCTGGGTTACTTCTGAAGGTGAAGATGCCAGGGCCATGTACCTTCCTTATCTCCTGAATCCGCCCTCAGTCTGTACTCTTTCCCCAACCAGGGAAGAGGGGAGTAGCGGTGCACAGTAGTACACCAACCAGACGAACAAGGTAACACGAATAGGGGAAATGGAAAATACCAGGCATACAAAAATACACTCATATAGCAGAGGAATGCACCGGGGAGTGGAGGATGGGGTAAAGCCAAAGTTGGAGAAGAAAGGGAATTATCGCACTGACTAAACCAAGCAACATTCTAGCCATGCAGCATAAGCTAGCTCTGATGATGTGTGTCAGTCAGGACACAGATTATATAGGGGATAGGAGTGGCTTAACATACTCAGCTGAGAGCCCTATCTCCCAGAGCTCTAAACATGGCCGATTAACGCTTATACTGCCAAAATATATTTACACTGTTCAAAAAGAAGGTGAAGTGCTTCTATTCAGTGCAGTGCGGTCTTTTGGCTCCTCTCTGTCGCCGTAACCTCGTGACAGAAGGTTTGGATTCTTTTTCCCTTAATAATAAAGACCTTCATATAAAAACTGCATTTTGTGTTTACTTGTGATATCTTTGTCTAATTATTATATTTGGTGATCTGAAGCATTTAAGTTTGACAAAAATGCTAAAGAATAGGAAATCAGGAAGGGGGCAGACACATTTTCACACAACTGTATTTTCAAATCAAAGTACATTATGTTTCATGACAAAATCTAGAGCCTTACAAGTATAATCAGTACACCCCCTGTCTTTTCCTGCTTGTTCTAATGGTTTTCTTACCACTTTATTACCTATCATGTAAGAGATTCTGGAATAGAGGTTAACCGCATTAATAGATGACATTGAACTTCAACTTCCAATGACCACATTACTAGTTGCTTTCTCTTTTATTTTAATACCATTTAAATATGATGGACGCTTTATAGGAGGGGGATTAAATACCAGTCCAGAAATTCTGATAAGGGTTCTATAACTGAGTCATTACTGGCCACAGTAGGTCGACCAGGTGGATCCATCAATTAGAATTTCAGACATGAGCCCTTTGGCCATTTTGCAACTTAAAACACCTTTCTCCATCCTTCTTAAGTAAGTAGTAAATACAGTAATTAACCAACGCCAGCCTGGGTTTGAAGCAAACGCGTCATGCCAGACTAATCTAATTTCCTTCTGTGATGGAATCAATAACTGGGTGGATGAGGAAAATGCGGTAGAAATAATATATTTCAGCTTCAGCAAATCATTTGATAAAGTATCTCATACTGTTCCTATTGAAGAAATAGCCAAGTATGGGATTGAAAAGGCTATGGTTAGGTGAATTCATAACTGGCTCAGTGATCGTACTGAAAGAGTGGTAATAAGTGGTTGCACTGTTCGTGATTACGGAAAGGGGCCCTGAAGCGTCCCTAGGACTGGAAACGTATCTATCCCTGTTCCCAAAGGTACCTCTAAGGGCCCCGTCTCACATAGTGAGATCGCTGCTAAACAGCGATCTCGCTATGTCTGACACGTAAAAGCGATCAGGCCCCTGCTGTGAATCGCTGGTCGTGTCACAAATGCCTGGACTTTTTTTTGATCGCTGGTCTCCCGCTGGCCAGCACGCATCTCTGCGTGTGGCAGGCAGGAGACCAGCGATCAGCTGATAACCAAGGTACACATCGGGTTTCCAGGTGCTGCGCAGCGCCTGGAAACCCGATGTGTACCTTGGTTACCAGCTCCCTGCACCAGAGGGCTGGTATCCAACGTACACTGCGGGTAACTAAAGCGACGTTACCCGCAGTGTCGCTGTCCTGATCGCTGCCTGAGCTGCCTGTTTGGCAGCTCAGCAGCGATCATGTAGCGACTCAGCAGCGTTCCTGACAAGTGCATATCGTTGTCGGGATCGCTGGTGTGTCGCTATGTGTGACGGGGCCCTAACACTAGAGAAGACAAAGGATTCAAAATAATCCTGATAAGATTGAACAATGGGACTAATAGAATTGTATTTGACAGGGAGAAATGCAGGATTCTACATCTGAGCAAGAAAAACAAAAATTACATCTATATAGAATGGGAGGAATAGAGCTAAACAACAGCACGTGTGAAAAAGACTTGGGTATGCTCACTGTGCATTTTTGCAGTGCTTTTTCTGCACAGAATTGGCCCAAAATCGCTAGGGAATCCTTATGCCAGCAAAATCAATGAGAATCCTGAAGTGCTGTGCCAATGATCAGTAATTTTCCTTTCCAGATTTGTGCTGCTTTTATATCCACAGCATGTCCATTCTTTGTGTGTGTTTGCCGCATTTTTCACCCATTGACTAAAATTGAATCAGTCAAATACGTCACAGAAACGCAGATATAAAATTGTTTTCCGGATTTGCTGCGGATTTGCTGGGTTTTTGCTTGCGTTTTTATGGACTTCATATCAGGTGTTTTCCACATTGTCATCTGTGTGACAGCACGTGAACACCTGCGTGGCGGTTCTGATCAGTGGTAACGTAACGTCAGAGCGCTACGGGGTCATGCTGTCAGATGTCAACGTTACCTCGCAGATGTGACTGTGACCCCTGGTAAAAACCTTACCGTAGGTCACAGGCGTCGGCTGATGAGACTACTACTCCCATCAGCCGACTCCTGCTGTCACTGATTACAGCGAGAGCAGGCGGCGGCTGATGGGCGTAGCCATTTTCCCATTAGGGTTAGAGTTGGGCTAAAGTGAGTTGGGCTAAACTTAGGGTTAGGATTTGGGCTAGAGTTGGGGTTAGGGTTTGGATTACGGTTACAGTTGGGGTTAGGGTTGGGATTAGAGTTATTGGTGTGTTAGAGTTAGGTTTGTGGTTAGGGTTATGGTTAGGGTTGGGATTAGGGTTAGGGGTGTGTTGGGGTTAGGGTTAGAGTTAAAATTGGGGGGTTTCCGCTGTTTAGGCGCTTCAGGGGCTCTCCAAGCGTGACATGGCGTCTGATCTCAATTCCAGCCAATTCTGCGTTGAAAAAGTAAAACGACGCTCCTTCCCTTCCGAGCTCTGCCATGTGCCCAAACAGTGGTTTACCCCCACATATGGGGTATCAGCATACTCAGGATAAATTGCACAACAACTTTTGGGGTCCAGTTTCTCCTATTACCCTTAGTAAAATAAAAAAAATGGATCTGAAGTAAATTTTTTGTGAAAAAAAAGTTAAATGTTAATTTTTATTAAACATTCCAAAAAATTTTGTGAAGCATCTGAAGGGTTAATAAACTTCTTGAATGTGATTTTGAGCACCTTCAGGGGTGCAGTTTTTAGAATGATGTCACTTATGGGTATTTTCTATCATATACATCCCCTCAGAGTGACTTCAATTGTAATGTGGTCCCTAAAAAAAAATGGTATTGTAAAAATGAGAAATCGCTGTTTTACTTTTATAACCCTAAGGCTGGAGTCACACACACCGAGTAAAAAATCTGACCGTTTTAGTCGGTCGATAATCGGATTAAAATTTCATGAACATTGATGCGACTAGCATCCGATTTTTTGTAGTTGATGCGATTTAGTCGCATCTGACCGTAGTTGTCACATCCGATTTACATCCGAATTGCGAGAATTTCTCGCAGGCTTGCAAAAATGACATATAATGGATCCAAAAGAATAGTATTTAAATCACAATAGAAAGAATAGATATACAGGTCCTTCTCAAAAAATTAGCATATAGTGCTAAATTTCATTATTTTCCATAATGTAATGATTACAATTAAACTTTCATATATTTTAGAATCATTACACACCAACTGAAATTTGTCAGGTCTTTTATTGTTTTAATACTGATGATTTTGGCATACAACTCCTGATAACCCAAAAAACCTGTCTCAAAAAATTAACATATTTCAACCGTCCAATAAAATAAAAGTGTTTTTTCAAAACAAACAAAAAACCATCAAATAATAAAGTTCAGTTATGCACTCAATACTTGGTCGGGAATCCTTTTGCAGAAATGACTGCTTCAATGCGGCGTGGCATGGAGGCAATCAGCCTGTGACACTGCTGAGGTGTTATGGAGGCCCAGGATGCTTCGATAGCGGCCTTAAGCTCATCCAGAGTGTTGGGTCTTGCGTCTCTCAACTTTCTCTTCACAATATCCCACAGATTCTCTATGGGGTTCAGGTCAGGAGAGTTGGCAGGCCAATTGAGCACAGTAATACCATGGTCAGTAAACCATTTACCAGTGGTTTTGGCACTGTGAGCAGGTGCCAGGTCGTGCTGAAAAATGAAATCTTCATCTCCATAAAGCATTTCAGCTGATGGAAGCATGAAGTGCTCCAAAATCTCCTGATAGCTAGCTGCATTGACCCTGCCCTTGATGAAACACAGTGGACCAACACCAGCAGCTGACATGGCACCCCACACCATCACTGACTGTGGGTACTTGACACTGGACTTCAGGCATTTTGGCATTTCCTTCTCCCCAGTCTTCCTCCAGACTCTGGCACCTTGATTTCCGAATGACATGCAAAATTTGCTTTCATCAGAAAAAAGTACTTGGGACGACTTAGCAACAGTCCAGTGCTGCTTCTCTGTAGCCCAGGTCAGGTGCTTCTGCCGCTGTTTATGGTTCAAAAGTGGCTTTACCTGGGGAATGCGGCACCTGTAGCCCATTTCCTGCACACGCCTGTGCACGGTGGCTCTGGATGTTTCTACACCAGACTCAGTCCACTGCTTCCTCAGGTCCCCCAAGGTCTGGAATCGGTCCTTCTCCACAATCTTCCTCAGGGTCCGGTCACCTCTTCTCGTTGTACAGCGTTTTCTGCCACATTGTTTCCTTCCAACAGACTTCCCATTGAGGTGCCTTGATACAGCACTCTGGGAACAGCCTATTTGTTGAGAAATTTCTTTCTGGGTCTTACCCTCTTGCTTGAGGGTGTCAATGATAGCCTTCTTGACATCAGTAAGGTCGCTAGTCTTACCCATGATGGGGGTTTTGAGTAATGAAGCAGGCAGGGAGTTTTTAAAAGCCTCAGGAATCTTTTGCATGTGTTTAGAGTTAATTAGTTGATTCAGAAGATTAGGGTAATAGGTCGTTTAGACAACCTTTTCTTGATATGCTAATTTTTTGAGACAGGTTTTTTGGGTTATCAGGAGTTGTATGCCAAAATCATCAGTATTAAAACAATAAAAGACCTGACAAATTTCAGTTGGTGTGTAATGAATCTAAAATATATGAAAGTTTAATTGTAATCATTACATTATGGAAAATAATGAAATTTTGCACTATATGCTAATTTTTTGAGAAGGACCTGTATACACATAGAACACATGTGTATATATATATATTTATAGTTCCTAGACTTCTACATACTGTAATAGCCGCTAATTCAATTGCCGGCTTTTGTGAAATCACAGAAGCCGACATGAAATGATACATTGTTTACACACAGTTAACCATGTCATTTCCTGTATTTTGATATATGGTTTGAACTTACAATTACATAAGTGTATGTGTACAAAATTTCAGACATGTAGGGGTTAATTAAAGGTGTAAATTCGTTGTAAAAAAAATGTGTCAAATCTCTAATTAGATTTGCCCTTTCTGGGGTGTCTGGGGGCAGATGTCAGTAGCCAGGGGGGGCACAAAAAAAATGTACCCTCCCTAGGCTATTATTATCTGCCCCCACTCGCTTGCTTTGTCTGTCTGGTGGAGAAAATACAGCAGGAACCCCCGCATTTTTTTTACAACGAATTTACACCTTTAATTAACCCCTACATGTCTGAAATTTTGTACACATACACTTATGTAATTGTAAGTTCAAACCATATATCAAAATACAGGAAATTACATGGTTAACTGTGTCTAAACAATGTATCATTTCATGTCGGCTTCTGTGATTTCACAAAAGCCGGCAATTGAATTAGCGGCTATTACAGTATGTAGAAGTCTAGGAACTATAAATATATGTATATATATATGTCACAATGACATATATATATATATATGTATTCTATGTGTGTGTATGTATTGATTCTATTCTTTAATAAAGCTGTCAGTGTGATTTTACAGTATAGCCGGGGATGAATTGCCGACTTTTCTAAAGGACACCGATGCGATTTAATCGCAAGTCACACGTGTGGTCGTTTGTAATCAGATTTTTCATCGCTCCCATAGACTTGCATTGGCGATAGTCGACCCACAATCGGTGACAGTGCAGCATGCTGCGATTGCACTCGGACGTTTAAAACGGACCACAAAAAATCTGATACTGGGAGCTGCTCCATAGATTAACATAGGGCAGACTGCAATGCGATATTTCATCGCATTGCAGTCGTCCGATTTTGTCGCTAGTGTGACCCCAGCCTTACCCTTATAATTTCCTAACAAAAGAAAATATTGTTTCCAAAATTGTGCTGATGTAAAGTAGTTATGTGGGAAATGTTACTTATTAAGTATTTTATGTGACATATCTATCTCTGTGATTTAAGGGCATGAAAATTCAAAGTTGGTAATTTGCAAAGTTTTTATAATTTTCCCCAAATTTACATTTTTTTCACAAATAAACACGTCATATCAAAGAAATTTTACCACTATCATAAAGTACAATATGTCACGAGAAAACAGTGTCAGAATCACTGGGATCCGTTGAAGCGTTCGAGTTATTACCTCAGAAAGGGACAGTGGTCAGAATTGTAAAAATTGGCCTGGTCATTAACATGCAAACCACCCTTGGGGGCAAAGGGGTTAAGCCATTCAGAGGTGGACTTTCTGGTGTATTTTGGATCAATGTCCTGCTGCATAACCTAAATGCGCTTCAGCTTGAGGTCATGAACAGATGGCTGGACTGATTGGTAAACAGCAGAATTCATGGTTTCATTTACCACAGTAAGTCTTCCAGATCCTGAAGCAGTAAAACACCCCCAACCATCACATTTTACTGTTGGTATGATGTTCCTTTTCTGAAATTCTGTGTTACTTCTACGCCAGATGTAATGGGACATACACCTTCCAAAAAGTTCAACTTTTGTCTCGTCAGTCCACAGAGTGTTATCTTATAACTTGTGGGGATCATCAAGATGTTTTCTGGCAAAACTGAGACAAGCCTTTATGTTCTTATTGCTCAGCAGTGGTTTTCGTCTTGGATCTCTGCCATGCAGACCGTTTTTGCTCAGTCTCTTTCTTATGGTGGAATCATGAACTCTGTCCTTAACTGAGGCAAATGAATCCTGCAGTTCTCTGGATGTTGTTGTGGGGTGTTTTGTGACCTGTGATGAGTCGTCACTGCGCTCTTGGGGTAATTTTGGTCGGCCGGCCTGCCACGCCTGGGAAGGTTCACCACTGTTCGATGTTTTCGCCATTTGAGCATAATGGCTCACACTGTGGTTCGCCGGAGTCCTAAAGCTTGAGAAATCTCTTTATAACTTTTTCCAGACTAATCGATCTCAATTACCGTATATACTCATGTATAAGCCAACCCCCCTAATTTTGCCACAAAAAACTGGGAAAACTTATTGACTCGTGTATAAGCCTAGGGTGAAAAATGATTAGGCCTCCATATGTTCCATAGATTAGGCCCCCATAAATTGCACAGATTATGCCCCCATATGCTCCCCTGATTATGCCCCCGTATGATCCACAGATTATGCCCCCATATGCTCCACACATTATGCCCCCATATGCCGCACAGATTATGCCCCCATATGCTGCACAGATTATGCCCCCATATGCTGCACAGATTATGCTCCCATATGCTCCAGATTATGCCCCATATGCTCCACAGATTATGCCCCATATGCTCCAGATTATGCTCCAGATTATGCCCCCATATGCTGCAGATTATGCCCTATAGTATGTCCCTTATGCTGCTGCTGCAAAAAAAAAAATGACATACTCACCTCTCGTCGCTGGGGGCCAGGTGCCGGTGTCCTGAGCAGGCGGTGACACCGGCGCGCTATGGGGGACAGGTGCTGGTGTCACTGCTCGCTCAGGACCCCGGCACCTGAGATATTTACCTGTCACCGGACCGCTCCACCGCTGCGCACTGCTCCCTCTTCCGGGTCCTCGGCAGTGAATGATCAGGCAGAGGGCGCGGCTCTCACTAACGACGTCATCGCGCCCTCTGCCTGAACATTCACAGCCAGAGGAGTCGGACAAGGGAGCAGCGCGCAGCGGTGGTCCGGGGACAGGTAAATATCGCTATACTCACCCTCCGCCGGCGCGTCACTCTCTGCAGCGTCTCCTCTTCTCCCGGCGGTCTCCGCAGCTCTTCCTTCCTACAGCGGTCACGTGGTACCGCTCATTAAAGTCATGAATATGTGCATATTCATGACTTTAATGAGCGGTACCATGTGACCGCTGCAGGAAGGAGCCGCAGATCGTGGGAGAAGCAGGGGGCTGCAGAGACCGCGCCGGCAGAGGGGTGAGTATGATCCGACACCACCGCTCCCCCTCCCCGGCCGACCCCCGTATATGACCCGCGTATAAGCCGAGAGGGGGACTTTCAGCCCTAAAAAATGGGCTGAAAATCTCGGCTTATACACGAGTATATACGGTACTTTGATTCTCATTTGTTCCAGAATTTCTTTGGATCACGGCATGATCTAGCTTTTGAGGGTCTTTTGGTCTACTTCACTTTCTCTGGCAGGGTGGGGGCAGCAATTACTTTTTTCATAAAGGACCCTGTAGGTTTTGATTTCTTTTTACTTTAATAATAAATACCGTATATACTCGTGTATAAGCCGACCCATGTATAAGCCGACCCCCCTAATTTTGCCACAAAAAACTGGGAAAAATTATTGACTCATGTATAAGCCGGGTGTATAAACTGCCCTCCTGCTCTGTGCTGCCCCCGTCCTGCTCCTTGCTCCCCCATCCAGCTCTGTGCTCCCCCATTCTCCTCTGTACTCCCCCCTTCCTGCTCCGTCCTCCGCTGTGCCCTCCATCCTCCCCTGTCCTGCTCCATGCTTCCCCCGTCCACTGATCTCCCCCCCGTCCTGCTCCATGCTTCCCCCGTCCTCCGTTCTCCCCCGTCCTCCTCTATGCTTCCCCCGTCCACCGATCTCCCCCCCCGTCCTGTTCCATGCTTCCCCGTCCTCCGTTCTCCCCCTGTCCTCCTCCATGCTTCCCCCGTCCTGCTCCAGCTTCCCCCTTCCTCCTCTATGCTTCCCCGTCCACCGTTCTCCCCCCCCGTCCTGTTCCGTGCTCCTTGTCCTCTCCTCCATCATACTCACCCTCCCCGTGCCATCGCTGAGCGTCCCTGCAATCCTGCGTTCTCCCCGTCTTCCTGCAGCTCTCTCCAGCACTGAGCGGTGATGTAATACCGCTCATTAAGGCAATGAATATGGAGGCGACGCCCATGGGAGTGGCGTCGCCTCCATATTACATGACCTTAATGAGCGGGTATTACGTCACCGCTCAGTGCTGAAGAGCTGCAGGAAGACGGGGAGAGCTGCAGGATTGCAGGGACGCTCAGCGATGGCACGGGGAGGGGTGAGTATGATCCCAGCCACCGGCTCCTGCCGCGGCATCCCCTCCCCCGCTGGTTTCTGCCCTATGACTCGTGTATAAGCCGAGGGGGCATTTTCAGCACGAAAAAAGGTGCTGAAAATCTCGGCTTATACACGAGTATATACGGTACCTTCATTTATAAACTGCATTTTGTGTTTACTTGTGTTATCTTTGTCTAATATTTAAATTTGTTTGGTGATCTGAAACATTTAAGGGCTAACACTTTTTCACACAGCTATATGTCACCGACGTCTTTACAGTGAGTACGGAAAGAATTCAGACACCTTTAAATTTATTTTCTCATTAATGTACACTCCGCACCCCATGTTGACTGAAAAAAACAGAAATGTAGAAATTTTTGCAAATTTATTAAAAAAGAAAAACAGAAATATCACATGGTCATAAGTGTTCAGACCCTTTGCTCAGACACTCATATTTGTCACATGCTGTCCATTTCCTTGTGATCCTCCTTGAGATGGTTCTACTCCTTCATTGGAGTCCTGCTATGTGTAATTAAATTTAATTCTGTTTTTTTTCAGTAAAGATGGGGTGCAGAGTGTACATTGAGAAAAAAAAATGAACTTTTTGAATTTACAAAATGGGTGCAATGAAACAGAGTGAAAAATTTAAAGGGGTCTGAATACTTTCCGTACCCACTGTATATCTATCTATTCTATGTGTATATATTCTTTCTATTATATTCTGACGGGTCACGCTGAGATTTTACTGTATGCAGTAGATGAAATGTCGAGTTTTCAAGGATTCGGGTATGTAAAAATCGGGTGGCACTCGCCATGATCTGTGTTGTGTGATTTATTTTTCAGCAGCAGAACGGAAGGAAAGGAGACACACTAGTCATAACTAGTGGGTAGGCGGAGCCCAGATGAGATAGACACCTCAGATTAAAAAGAGTGTTGACCGGCCCCTCCAGCTCGGGCTCCTCCTACTCAGCTCTCCAGTTTAAAATTTGAGGTCTCAGAGGATAGTCGCTGCTGGAAGCAGCTCCTCAGAAGATTTTATTATTTTTTATCGGACAGAGACTTGGATCACCAGAAGTGGTCTAGAGGTCTCAGGGGTCCCAGCGCTGCTGGACTCCCACCTCTCCCTTGGCGGATCTGTATTACCCTATACGGTGGTCCCTGCAGAACCCTGCCGGCCCGGGGGGATGAGGATGGCTTCCCTGGCGGGGACGCAAACTGCGCTGCAGGGGTCACTGCGTTCCCCGCCCTGGGGGGAAGCGATGGGCATAGCGCCACAAATCCTTGGGGGTCTCTGTGGCGCTCGGCTGGGTGAGTACTCCACATTTTAATATGTGTTTTGAGTGCTTCAGCCGCTGCTGCGGCAGCCGCTGTTACAGTGCATGTTTGGTGACTGTGTGTTTTTTGTCCGCAGGTGGATACCTGTGGGACGGGGTCGGGACCGGAGAACGGAGGAGTCCCGCGCTTTTTTTTAAAGCCGGCGGGGGGGCGTGGCTTCACGATTCCCGGGCAGGAAGCGCTCTGAAGCGCGAGATTTCCTCTGCCCTTCTCTTCCGGCTATCTCCTCAGCGCGGCGGCCATTGCACGCTTCGGGCTCCTCACTCTCCGCTCCTCCCGTACTAAGAAGAACAGCACCGCGAAGCGCAGTGAGTCACTTCTGCCTATCAGGGCAGAAGCTTAAAAACTCCTCACCCCCGCAGCGCAGGGCACTCTCCTGGGGTTTTGGCACACTGAACGCCCGCTAAGATCACGATAGCGACGTCTTTGAGGTGGAGGTATCTCGGATCCTGGTATGGGCAGAGACCAGAGTACCAGCCATCTCTGCGATCCACATTCCAGGAGTTCAGAATATCACGGCGGACTTTCTAAGTCGCGAGAAGATGGATCCCGGAGAATGGAGTCTTCATCCGGAAATTTTTGCACTGCTGTGCTCCCGTTGGGGAACTCCCCAAGTGGATCTGATGGCATCCAGGTTCAATGCCAAGTTACCGACTTTCATGTCCAGGTACAAGGATCCGAAGGCTGTAGCGGTGGATGCTCTAGTGGCTCCGTTGGACCAATTCGAGCTAATCTATGTGTTCCCGCCGATTTCCTTACTTCCTCTGGTACTACGTCGGATCAGACTGGAGAGAATCTCGGCTATATTGATAGCCCCAGATTGGCCAAGGAGGATGTGGTTCTCGACACTGGTGTCGTTCCTGGCAGCGCCGCCATTTCCACTTCCTCTTCGCCCGGACCTGTTAACCCAAGGGCCCGTTCGTCATCCGGACCTGAAGTCTCTGCATTTGACGGCGTGGCTCTTGAGACCGAAATATTGACCCGTCAAGGTTTTTCAGCTGAAGTCATTGCCACTCTGCGAGCTGCCAGAGGTCCGGCTACTACAAGGATTTACCACAAGACTTGGGAAGCCTTCTTTTCGTGGTGTTCGGGTTCTTCAAGGAACCCGAGGATTTTCTCCATTCCCAATTTGTTGGCCTTCCTGCAATTCGGGCTGGACAAGGGTTTGGCAGTGAGCACGCTGAGGGGTCAGGTTTCTGCCCTGTCCTTGCTGTTCCGGAAGGCTATCGCCTCGCGTAGGGACGTGCGTTCCTTTTTTCGCGGAGTAACCCGCCAGTTTCCGCCGCGGAAGGCGCCTGTGTCTCCTTGGCGTCTCAATCTTGTTTTGGAGGCTCTTCAACACGGGCCTTTTGAGCCTATGGACTCTGTTAGTCTTTCTTTGCTCTCTTGGAAAGTTGCCTTTCTAGTGGCGATCACTTCTTTGAGAAGGGTTTCTGAGTTGGCGGCTCTTTCTTGCTCGCCTCCTTTCCTGGAGTTTCACCCGGATCACGTAGTGCTTCGCACACGGGGCGATTTCCTACCTAAGGTGGTGTCGCAATTTCATGTTAACCAGGATATTGTGTTGCCCTCTCTTTGTCCGGGGCCGAGGAATGCAAAGGAACGGGCCTTGCACACTTTGGATTTGGTGCGGGCTTTGAAGTTCTATTTGTCTGTTACTCAAGGTTTTCGGAAGTCGGACTCTTAGTTTGTGATTCCAGCAGGTCGTCGACGTGGTCAACGAGCTTCCAAGGATTCTATAGCTCGTTGGATCCGGTCGGCCATTTTGGAGGCTTACCGACTTAAGGGCGAACCTTGCCCGATTAAGGTTCGAGCTCACTCCACAAGAGCTGTGGGCTCATCGTGGGCTTTTCATCAAGGGGCTTCGGCAGCTCAGCTCTGCCGGGCGGCGACCTGGCGCTCCGTTCACACCTTTACAAAATTTTATAAGGTGGACGTTAGTGCTTCCGCTGATGCGGCCTTAGGACGTAGGGTCCTGCAGGCGGCAGTAGTTTAAAGTTTTTTGTTAACTTGTTTTTTAGCGCTGGTTGCGCATTTTCTTAGGTTGATGGGTTCTGCCTTTTCTGGTTTTTTCCCACCCTTAGTTTTTGGACTGCTTTGGGACGTCCCACTAGTTATGACTAGTGTGTCTCCTTTCCTTCCGTTCTGCTGCTGAAAGACGGATTTTGGTAAGAACTTACCTGTAAAATCCTTTTCAGCGAAGGAAGGAAAGGAGACACAGCTCCCTCCCATGGCAGAAGTGTGTTGTTGTATTTGCAGATGCGGCGTGACCCTCATCTGATAGCGATTATCTGGGCTGAGGTCGACGCGCTAAGGCTCTGTTCCAGCATTGCCAGCTCATCGCAGTGGTCAGGTCCAGTGAGTAGTACCTGGAACTGTGTGTTTTTTTGCCTAAATGCATGCATAACCTGTATTCTTGTTTTTTTCTCTGAAGTCCTTCAGAAGGGGTTATGTTGCTCCGCTGGTGATATTGCTCTTCCTTAAGCTTGTGTACGACTGGAGAGCTGAGTAGGAGGAGCCCGAGCTGGAGGGGCCGGTCAACACTCTTTTTAATCTGAGGTGTCTATCTCATCTGGGCTCCGCCTACCCACTAGTTATGACTAGTGTGTCTCCTTTCCTTCCTTCGCTGAAAAGGATTTTACAGGTAAGTTCTTACCAAAATCCGTCTTTTTTTCTCTCGCACCCATTGACTTGCATTGGCCAATTTCATCCAATACACGAGGACAATCGCAGCATGCTACAATTTTTTTCTGAGTCCGAATTCAGCTGAGAAAAAAAAAATCGCAGATGAGCTGTGACTCATAGAATCATAGAATGGTAGAGTTGGAAGGGACCTCCTGGGTCATCTGGTCCAACCCCCTGCTCAAAGCAGGATTCATAGCTTAACATCGGTCAGAATGCAATCCAATTTTTTATCAGATTTCTCTCATCTGTTTTACTCGCAGATGAGTTGAGCCCTAATAACCCCGACATATGTCAACACCACCAGGTATCCCGATGTGCCGAGTTCTTCCAGTTGGTGTTTGGTTACAGCCTATGTAGGTTCATTGTGTCAATGCTCCTACATAGGCTGGTGACAACGTGCGACATTGCTTTAACCCTTGGATTACCCTGGGCCTGGGGCGAGAATATTGGGTTGATTTAAATAACTAAACAATGTTTCTGTTTTATTTGAAATAGTGTTTTATTCTCTGTGTGTTTATTTAACTCTTTTCTTACAAGTTTAGTAATGAAGTTATCTGGCTGACACCTCTTCATTACTAAACCTAGGGCAGCTGTTGACAATAACCCCTAATCCCATTATCCCGATGCGACAGCCCAGGCTCTTCCCGATACCCTGGTGCAGAGTGCCATTTCTGGGCATCTGAGGGCTGGTATTTTTAGCCTGGGACGGTGCAAATAGGCATAAAAAGTGTAACGGGTCTGGTAGGTGGAACCACTGACGGAAACGGGTCTGGTTGGTGGAACCACTAAGCTTTATTATACGAGACAATTTACTTGCAAGAGAGCGGGTGGCATCCGGGAATAGGACAGGGAATCACGGCAATTAGCCAGGCAGTCTCTGGACAGGCAGGTTTCATCCAAAAAAATCCAAAAAAAGGCTGCACTCAAGCATACTAAAGCATGACAACATAGAATACATGAAATTTTGAATAGCAATATGGCTTTGGAATATAAGGAAAAATTTGAGACGCTTAGTATAAACATTTGGCCAAACATTTTAAAGCCCAACAACCATCGTCAAGGTGGTCTCAATTCTGTTGAGTCCCTAACCTAATGTGAACATACCTCTATTAGGCTGATATCTGAATTTCTGGGTGAATATGCACCTCTGTCAGTAATGCCTGCATTTATGGGTAAAGTAGGGACCTGGTGTAATTAAAATCACCACCTGGTGGGGGCGGAGTGCTCGGTCAGCAAGCTAACATTCAAAAGACAAAAAACCTGACTGGCACTTCCAGACTAATGTGAACTAGGTGCAAACCAAAGGGAGCTACCCTCATGTAAAACATCCAAAAAAGGCTGCACTCAAGCATACTAAAGCATGACAACATAGAATACATGAAATTTTGAATAGCAATATGGCTTTGGAATATAAGGAAAAATTTGAGACGCTTAGTATAAACATTTGGCCAAACATTTTAAAGCCCAACAACCATCGTCAAGGTGGTCTCAATTCTGTTGAGTCCCTAACCTAATGTGAACATACCTCTATTAGGCTGATATCTGAATTTCTGGGTGAATATGCACCTCTGTCAGTAATGCCTGCATTTATGGGTAAAGTAGGGACCTGGTGTAATTAAAATCACCACCTGGTGGGGGCGGAGTGCTCGGTCAGCAAGCTAACATTCAAAAGACAAAAAACCTGACTGGCACTTCCAGACTAATGTGAACTAGGTGCAAACCAAAGGGAGCTACCCTCATGTAAAACATCCAAAAAAAGGCTGCACTCAAGCATACTAAAGCATGACAACATAGAATACATGAAATTTTGAATAGCAATATGGCTTTGGAATATAAGGAAAAATTTGAGACGCTTAGTATAAACATTTGGCCAAACATTTTAAAGCCCAACAACCATCGTCAAGGTGGTCTCAATTCTGTTGAGTCCCTAACCTAATGTGAACATACCTCTATTAGGCTGATATCTGAATTTCTGGGTGAATATGCACCTCTGTCAGTAATGCCTGCATTTATGGGTAAAGTAGGGACCTGGTGTAATTAAAATCACCACCTGGTGGGGGCGGAGTGCTCGGTCAGCAAGCTAACATTCAAAAGACAAAAAACCTGACTGGCACTTCCAGACTAATGTGAACTAGGTGCAAACCAAAGGGAGCTACCCTCATGTAAAACATCCAAAAAAAGGCTGCACTCAAGCATACTAAAGCATGACAACATAGAATACATGAAATTTTGAATAGCAATATGGCTTTGGAATATAAGGAAAAATTTGAGACGCTTAGTATAAACATTTGGCCAAACATTTTAAAGCCCAACAACCATCGTCAAGGTGGTCTCAATTCTGTTGAGTCCCTAACCTAATGTGAACATACCTCTATTAGGCTGATATCTGAATTTCTGGGTGAATATGCACCTCTGTCAGTAATGCCTGCATTTATGGGTAAAGTAGGGACCTGGTGTAATTAAAATCACCACCTGGTGGGGGCGGAGTGCTCGGTCAGCAAGCTAACATTCAAAAGACAAAAAACCTGACTGGCACTTCCAGACTAATGTGAACTAGGTGCAAACCAAAGGGAGCTACCCTCATGTAAAACATCCAAAAAAAGGCTGCACTCAAGCATACTAAAGCATGACAACATAGAATACATGAAATTTTGAATAGCAATATGGCTTTGGAATATAAGGAAAAATTTGTTGAGTCCCTAACCTAATGTGAACATACCTCTATTAGGCTGATATCTGAATTTCTGGGTGAATATGCACCTCTGTCAGTAATGCCTGCATTTATGGGTAAAGTAGGGACCTGGTGTAATTAAAATCACCACCTGGTGGGGGCGGAGTGCTCGGTCAGCAAGCTAACATTCAAAAGACAAAAAACCTGACTGGCACTTCCAGACTAATGTGAACTAGGTGCAAACCAAAGGGAGCTACCCTCATGTAAAACATCCAAAAAAAGGCTGCACTCAAGCATACTAAAGCATGACAACATAGAATACATGAAATTTTGAATAGCAATATGGCTTTGGAATATAAGGAAAAATTTGAGACGCTTAGTATTTTAGTGTAGTTTTGGATGTTTTACATGAGGGTAGCTCCCTTTGGTTTGCACCTAGTTCACATTAGTCTGGAAGTGCCAGTCAGGTTTTTTGTCTTTTGAATGTTAGCTTGCTGACCGAGCACTCCGCCCCCACCAGGTGGTGATTTTAATTACACCAGGTCCCTACTTTACCCATAAATGCAGGCATTACTGACAGAGGTGCATATTCACCCAGAAATTCAGATATCAGCCTAATAGAGGTATGTTCACATTAGGTCAGGGACTCAACAGAATTGAGACCACCTTGACGATGGTTGTTGGGCTTTAAAATGTTTGGCCAAATGTTTATACTAAGCGTCTCAAATTTTTCCTTATATTCCAAAGCCATATTGCTATTCAAAATTTCATGTATTCTATGTTGTCATGCTTTAGTATGCTTGAGTGCAGCCTTTTTTTGGATGTTTTACATGAGGGTAGCTCCCTTTGGTTTGCACCTAGTTCACATTAGTCTGGAAGTGCCAGTCAGGTTTTTTGTCTTTTGGACAGGCAGGTTGTCACAGCAAGTGACCAAGGAAGTCTCTGGACAGGCAGGTTGTCACGGCAAGTGACCTGGGCAGTCTCTGGACAGGCAGGTTGTCACGGCAAGTGACCTGGGCAGTCTCTGGACAGGCAGGTTGTCACGGCAAGTGACCAGGGCAGTCTCTGGACAGGCAGGTTGTCACGGCAAGTGACCAGGGCAGTCTCTGGGCAGGCAGGTTTGTCACGGCAAGTGACCAGGGCAGTCTCTGGGCAGGCAGGTTGTCACGGCAAGTGACCAGGGCAGTCTCTGAACAGGCAGGTTGTCACGGCAAGTGACCAGGGCAGTCTCTGGACAGGCAGGTTGTCACGGCAAGTGACCAGGGCAGTCTCTGGACAGGCAGGTTGTCACGGCAAGTGACCAGGGCAGTCTCTGGGCAGGCAGGTTTGTCACGGCAAGTGACCAGGGTAGTCTCTGGGCAGGCAGGTTGTCACGGCAAGTGACCAGGGCAGTTTCTGGACAGGCAGGTTTGTCACGGTAAGTGACCAAGGCAGTCTCTAGACAAACAGGCATATACGACCTGAGCTGGTGGAGCCTCCTGGTAGGCTGCAGTCGGATGGCAGATGATCGCTCCCAGGTGAGCAGGCAAGAGTCTCTGGAATAGCCGGGGATCTCTGCTGATGATGTCCGAACCTCTAGATAGAGCTGCAGTCGGATGGCAGATGATCGCTCCCAGGTGAGCAGGCAAGAGTCTCTGCAATAGCCGGGGATCTCCGCAGATGATGTCCGAACCTCTGGATAGAGCTGCAGTCGGATGGCAGATGATCGCTCCCAGGTGAGCAGGCAACAGCCGGGGATCTCTGCTGAAGATGTCCGAACCTCTGGATAGAGCTGCAGTCAGATGGCCGACAGGCAAACAGACAGGTAACAGGCAGGCAACTGGAAACAGGAGCTGATGACTGAAGCAGAGTTAGACTGCACAGAAACAACATTGCTCGGGCACCTCCATTAAGGAGGAAGCCCTTAATATAGGGTGGAGTCCACCAGCATTGGCTGGAGACTGATTTGGAAAATGCGCGCGGCTCCTTTAAGAGCGGGGGAGGGTGCGGGCGCGCGCCTAAGGACAGCAGCAGGGAAGGAGCGCGCGGGACCAGCAGGGCGGAAGGAGGACGCCGAGGATGCCAGAGGCGCAGAGGAGGCTGGGAGCACTGAGGACGCTGAGCGCAGGTGAGGAGAGCGACGTCCCTGTCTGGCAGCAGGCAGGGACGCGGGCGCTACAAAAAGAAAGTTTTGAACAAGGAAATTAAACCACAAAAATTTTTTCTTCCTTTTTTTTAAAATATCATTATTTAGTTTCAAAACGTATTTATTGCTGTACAGAAACGTATTAAACGCATAAAAGTCTTTTTTTCCATTGCGTTTTTGATGGCAACAAATTCCTAGAGATGCAAAAACGTTGCAGAAATTTCTGCAATGAAATACTGAACGTGAGCACATAGCCTAATTTATCACAGACTGCACAGGAGTCAACATTCTAATGCAGAAGCAGAAAAGGCAAACATAGTTCTAGGATGTATTAAGAGAAGCATAGAGTCCAAATCACGTGAAGTCATTATCCCCCTCTACTCCTCTTTGGTCAGACCTCATCTGGAATACTGTGTCCAGTTCTGGGCACCACATTTTAAAAAGACATCAACAAACTGGAGAAAGTTCAGAGAAGAGTGACCAGGATGGTGAGCGGTCTGCAAACCATGTCCTACAAGGAACGGTTACAGGATGTGGGAATGTTCAGCTTGTAGAAAAGAAGACTAAGAGGAGACTTAATAGCTGTCTACAAATATCTGAAGGGCATCTGCGACGCCGGAAGTGACGGTGGAGCGCCGGATGCCCCGCCTTCGTGCGCGTCTATGCACATCACTGTGTCCTATTGGTATGGTGGCCTATTTAAGCACGCTAATCAGGGAATGCACACATCGCCCCCTGAAGAAGCGAGGTGCGAAACGCGCGTCGGGGTCTCATGGGAGGTGTGGGGACATGAACACACCTTAGGCAAGGTAACCCACATGATTTATACATTTGGAGATATTTATGTGTATTTACTATGAGCCTTTATGCGGCTATGGCCACAGATATATAGTGGACCTGCCATGCCCATGCAGGATATGCACCATTTATCTGCTATGAACCGCATGTATGTATTTAACCTGTGCTTTTGGGCTATTTAGGCTCTCTAATTACTCTGCTTCTCCCATTATACGTGGGGGGGTTTTTTGGTTACCCTTGCCTTGGATTACTACATTTGTACATATTCATGTGTTCTCACCCACCCTATGTGGGTACATTACTATCCTCCTGCTGCTAATTTTTTAAAATATTATGTATTATGATATTTTTGTGAATTTTTCTATGTCAATTTGTCCTGGTATTTTTGTAATAATTTCTAATAAAATGGATTTATATATGCTTAAATATACTTCCGGGATGTGACTCATTACTACTGGTATATAGTGAGATTTAAGCCCTCATGTTTTTCCTCTTATGCTTTTCTAAATATCTGAAGGGCTGTCACATTGCAGAGAGATCATCATGATTCTCATTTGCACAAGGAAACACGAGAAGCAATGGGATGAAATGGAAAGGGAGAAGATACACATTAGATATTAGAAAATAGTTTTTGACAGTGCGGGAAACCAATGAGTGGAACAGGCTACCATGAGAGGTGGTGAGTTCTCCTTCAATGGAAGTCTTCAAACAGAGGCTGGACAGACATCTATGTCTGAGATGGTTTAGTGAATCCGGCAATTGAGCAGGGGTTGGACATAATGACCCTTGAGGTCCCATCCAAATAACAGCCTTAGAGTCTGCCGGCTATAGTGGCCTGTTCAGACGTTATCAAAATTTAGGTGGTAAAAATAAACATTTTCATTTCCTGTCATGTTACTTTGCATTAATTCCTGAAAAGCACCTGAAGGGTTAATGAACTACCTAGAAGCAATTTTAAATACGTTGAGGGGTGTGGTTATTAAAATGGTATCACTTTTGGGGATTTCCAATATATAGGACTCCCAAAGTCATTTCAAAACTGAACATTTTGTAAATTTCCTTGAAAAAATGAAAAATTACTGCTACATTTTTAATATGCAAATTGCCTCTTCAGAGAAAAGAGGATTTGAACTCTATAGCGCCACCTGTTGGAAATAGCGATCCTGCAAGTCACAATCAACCCTTTAACGAGTCTTGTAATATGACTTAGGATAAAAGCCAAATCATTTTTACACCTTCTAAAATGCTAAGAAAATAAAAGTACATTTTGAAAATTGTGTTGATGTAAAAGAGACATGAGTGAAATGTTATTTATTAACCCTTAGTGACAGAGCCAATTTGGTACTTAATGACCGGGCCAATTTTTACAATTCTGACCACTGTCCCTTTATGAGGTTATAACTCTGGAGCTTCAACGGATCTCACTGATTCTGAGATTGTTTTCTCGTGACATATTGTACTTCATGTTAGTGGTAAAATTTATTTGATATAACTTGTGTTTATTCATTAAAAAAAACGGAAATTTGGCCAAAATTTTGAACATTTTGCAATTTTCTTTTCTTTTCAATGGTCTTTTTATTGAAAATAATACATGAATAAACATGAAATCAGACAAAATGTAGCGAACAAAATATAAGGTCAGAATAAATCAGAATCTTTTTACTAAATAATACTAACCATGGTAACTCTGCGATGTGAAATAATATATAATGATTTAAAGAACCTCACATGTCAACAGCGTCACAGCTTGTTGTGAAGGATAAAAGACCTCAAATCGCTACAGCTCATAAAACAACATTCTCACTAGAGTTGTATTAAGATATACAAACATTATGAGAAAAGAAGAGGTACAGAAACATGAAAGGAGTAATGAAAGGGTGAGAGAGAAAGAGGGGGGGAGGGGAGTAGGCATAAATCCTTTTGATGCTAGTGTTCTGTTATTCTTATTTATGTTATGAGTGGACCTAAAACGAATCCATGGGCGCCGTATTTCTTCAAATGTCGCTTGAGAACCGTTTACTACAGCAGCTAGTTTAGCCACATGGTATAACATGTCTACAGAAACTCCCTCGACTTGGTTTTCTCCCGGCTTTGCTGAGTGGATGATTTCACAAACTCCCCTCTCCCGCTCTCTGACCACAACCTTCTTTCATTCTCTATCAAGAACTGCCATCCCGCTCAGGTCACCCCGACTTTCCACACATATAGAAACATACAAGCCATTAACACCCAGAAACTTATGAAGAACTTGCAGTCATCATTGACCCCTTTCTCCTCCTTCTCATGTCCAGATTCTGCACTGAAGCATTACAATGAAACCCTACAATGTGCCCTGGATGAAACTGCACCCCTATACATAGAACAACTAGGCACAGACGGCGACAGCCATGGCACATGCTGCCAACACGTTTCCTGCAGCGGTGCTCACGGTGCGCCGAACGTCTGTGGAGAAAATCTAATCTATCCGAAGATTTCATACATTACAAGTTTATGCTTAAAACATACAACTCTGCCCTTCATCTCTCCAAACAAACCTATTTCAACACCCTCATCACCACACTATCCAATAACCCTAAACGTCTCTTTGACACTTTTCACTCCCTACTCAACCCAAAAGTGCAGGCCCCAACCACAGATCTCCACGCTGGTGATCTGGCCAATTATTTCAAAGAAAAAACTGACCACATCCGACAGGAAATTATCTCCCAATCCCCTCATACCATGCACTGTCCTCCCTCCCCCACTGCATCCAGCTCACTCTCTGATTTTGATCCAGTCACCGAAGAAGTAGTTATCAGGCTCCTTGCATCTTCTCACCCTACCACTTGCATCAGTGACCCCATTCCCTCACATCTCCTCCAGTCCCTTTACCCTGCTGTCACCTCTCACCTAACAAAAATATTCAACCTCTCTCTTCCGGTATCTTTCCCTCCACATTTAAACACACCATCATACATCCATTACTTAAAAAATCATCCCTCAACCAAAACTGTGCCGCTAACTATAGATCTGTCTCTAATCTTCCCTTCATCTCTAAACTCCTGGAATGCCTGGTCCACACCCGTCTTATTCGCTATGTCTCAGATAACTCTCTTCTCGACCCTCTTCAATCTGTTTTTTTCTCTTTACACTATACTGAAACTGCCCTCACTAAAGTCTCTAATGATCTTCTAACAGCTAAATCTAATGGTAACTACTCCATGCTAATTCTCTTGGATCTCTCCGCAGCATTCGACACTGTGAACCATCAGCTCCTCCTCACTATGCTCTGCTCCATCGGCCTCAAGGACACCGTTCTCTCCTAGTTCTCGTCCTATCTCTCTGACCGTTCCTTCACTTAATCTTTTGCTGGTTCCTCCTCTCATCTTCGCCTTACTGTTGGGGTTCCTCAAGGATCAGTCCTTGGCCCCCTCCTCTTCTCTTTGTATACCGCCCTATTGGACAAACAATCAGTAGATTTGGTTTCCAGTACAATCTCTATGCTGATGACACCCAATTATACACTTCTTCTCCTGATATCACGCCTGCCTTTTTAGAAAACACCAGTGATTGTCCTACCGCTGTCTCTAACATCATGTCCTCCCTCTATCTGAAACTGAACCTGTCAAAAACGGAACTCCTCGTGTTTCCTCCCTCTACTAACCTACCTTTGCCCGACATTGCCATCTCCGTGTGTGGTTCCACCATTACTCCCCAGCAGTGCTGTCTTTGGGTCATACTTGATTCCAAGCTTTCATTCACCCCCACATCCGATCACTGGCTTGCTCTTGTTATCTCCACCTCAAAAACATCTCTAGAATTCGACCTTTTTTTACTTTCGACTCTGCAAAAACTCTTACTGTTTCTCTTATTCATTCTCGTCTGGACTATTGTAACTGTCTACTAATCGGTCTCCCTCTTACCAAACTCTCCCCTCTCCAATCTGTCTTGAATGCTGCAGCCAGGATCATATTCCTCACCAATCGTTACACCGATGCCTCTACCTTGTGCCAGTCATTATACTGGTTACCCATCCACTACAGAATCCAGTAAAAACTTATTACCCTCACTCACAAAGCACTTCATGGCTCAGCACCACCCTACATCTCCTCTCTTGTCTCAGCCTACCATCCTACCCGTGCCCTCCGTTCTGCTAATGACCTGAGGTTAGCTTCCTCAATAATCAGAACCTCCCACTCCCGTCTCCAAGACTTTTCACGTGCTGCGCCAATTCTTTGGAATTCACTACCCAGGTTAATACGATTAATCCCCAATCCCCACAGTTTTAAGCGTGCCCTAAAAACGGACTTGTTCAGACTGGCATACCACCTCAACGCATTAACCTAACTATCCCTGTTGGCCCATTCAAAAAAAAAAATTTCTACCATAATCAGGTACCTCGCATCATGTTCTCACCCGCTTTATGCATTTAATAGCCCTCTGTGTCTGTACTGTTACATACTTTGACTGATAACCGGTTCATGCAGAATTACATGAACACCCGATTCTTACACTATGGCTGGTCCGAACAATGAAAGCAATTGTTACCATCTACCTTTTGTGTCTCCCTTTTTCCTCATAAATTGTAGCTTGCGAGCAGCAGGGCCCTCATTCCTCTTGGTATCTACTTTGATCTGTGTTTATTGTTATGCTGTAATGTCTATTGTCTGTTATGTTTCGGTAGCTGAGGAGTGCAGGTAAAAAAGGCAATACACCAGAGCAGTTGGAATCTATGAGATTGCAGTACCCTGACTAACCACCACAACTAGAGGCAGCCGTGGAGCGTTCCTACGTTGGTCCTAGACGCCTCGTCACAGCCTGAGAAACTAACTACACCTAAAGATAGATATAGGAAAACTATCTGCCCCGGAGCAGAACCCCAAAGATAATAGAAAGCCCCTAAACATGTAATGGCGGTTAGACAAGATGAAATACTGACACAGAAAGAAAATAGTACGAGCAAACGCTGGGGCCCAAACTAACTAAATAGAAAAGGATAGGAAGGGTACTTACTGCAATCCCAAAAAACCCTGCAAAGCACCAACTCTACTAATTTCAAAAACACCTGAGATCACACGACCTCTTCCACCTAAATTAGTTCTCTGGTGTAACAAAATCAAAACAGCAGCCACTGAAAAAACTGGAAAAAGCAAAAGTACAAACATCAGTGGCTGAACAAAACTGAGAGGGCAGAAGCCCCCGGAGGGGACCCTGAAGGCCCCCACAGAAGTGCAGGACAAAATGCAAAAATATAGCACAAACACAAAAGAAGAAAATGTCTTATCTGTTAGCAGGAGATGCAGACACGACACAGCAGGCTACAAGGGAAACTGGAATAAAGGATTCAGACCAGAACAATTGATCACCGGCAACCCTGATGGGAAGGTGACTCCCTTATATAAGACCAGTCAGTAACACCTGATTCCCAGTCCTCACAATCTTCACTGGACAGACTAGCACCGCTTGTAACCACCAGAGGGAGCCTCTGCTCAGAACTCATCTCAAACCATTCACAACAGTACCCCCCCCTTGAGGAGGGGTCACCGAACCCTCATTTGAGCAACCAGGTCGGTCAGGATGAGTTCTATGATACGCACGGATAAGTCTCCTAGCATGGATGTCCGAAGCAAACACCCAAGAATTGTCTTCCTGACCATAACCTCTCCATTTAACCAAGTACTGGAGTTTCCGTCTAGAAAAACGAGAATCTAATATTTTCTCAACCACATACTCCAGATTGCCCTCAACCAAAACAGGGTCAGGAGGCACAGCAGCAGGAACCACTGGCTCAACAAACCTCTTCAACAAGGACTTGTGGAACACGTTATGGATCTTAAATGTCCCTGGAAGAAGCAAACGAAAAGAAACAGGATTAATAATCTCCATGATCTTATAAGGTCCAATGAACCTAGGCTTAAATTTAGGAGATGCTACTCTCATAGGAATATTCTTTGAGGACAACCAGACCAAGTCCCCCACTTTAAACCGAGGACCATCAGTCCTATGCCGGTTAGCAAACCGCTGGGCCCTCTCCTGAGAGAGGGACAACCTCTCCACTACCTGGTCCCAAATCAGTTGCATACGCTCCACAACAGAGTCAACACCTGGACAGACAGAAGCCTCCGTCTGTCCTGAAGAAAATCGAGGGTGAAACCCAGAATTACAGAAAAACGGAGACATCAAAGTAGCAGAGCTAGCCCTATTATTAAGAGCAAACTCAGCCAAAGGCAAAAAAGAGACCCAGTCATCCTGATCAGCAGACACAAAGCATCTTAGATAAGTCTCCAATGTCTGGTTTGTTCTCTCAGTTTGACCATTGGTCTGAGGATGAAATGCCGAGGAGAAAGACAATTGAACACCCAGTTTAGAACAAAAAGTCCTCCAAAATCTGGAAACAAACTGGACTCCTCTGTCAGACACAATGTTCTCAGGAATGCCGTGTAAACGAACCACGTGCTGAAGGAACAACGGCACCAATTCAGAGGAGGAAGGCAACTTAGGTAATGGCACAAGATGTATCATCTTGGAAAACCTATCACAAATTACCCAGATGGTGGTCATTCTCTGAGAAACAGGAAGGTCGGAAATGAAATCCATAGAGATATGGGTCCATGGTCTCTTGGGCACAGGCAATGGCATCAACAAACCACTAGAGCGAGAGCAAGGCTTGGAGGCGAGAGCAAGTCCCGCAGGACTGCACAAATTCCCTGACATCACGAAACAAGGTAGGCCACCAAAAGGACCGACTAACCAAGTCTCTGGTACCAAAAATTCCGGGATGCCCAGCCAACGCGGAACAATGAATCTCAGACATCACACTCTTTTTCCACTGGTCCGGGACAAACAATTTTCCAACAGGGCAGCACTCAGGCCTATCCTCCTGACACCCCTCCAGAGCAAGTCTCAAATTGGGCGAGATGGCGGAAAGAACTACACCCTCTTTCAAAATAACAGAAGGATCAGATAACTCAGGAGAGTCCGCAAGGAAACTCCTCGAGAGGGCATCCGCCTTAACATTCTTAGTGCCAGGAAGAAAGGAAATCACAAAATTAAAACGTGTGAAAAACAAGGCCCACCTGGCCTGTCTAGGATTGAGTCGCTTGGCAGATTCCAGATAGACCAGATTCTTATGGTCCGTAAGGACCACCACCTGATGTTTGGCTCCCTCCAGCCAATGTCTCCACTATTCAAAAGCCCACTTCATGGCCAATAACTCCCGATTACCCACGTCATAATTACGTTCAGTAGGAGAAAATTTTCGAGAGAAAAAGGCACAAGGGTTACTTTTAGAGGTCTCTGGATCTTTTTGGGACAAAACGGCACCTGCCCCAATTTCAGAGGCATCAACCTCCACCTGAAATGGCAGAGAAACATCAGGCTGCCGTAGAACAGGAGCAGAAGTGAATCTCTGCTTAAGTTCCTGAAATGCAGAGACTGCCTCAGGAGGCCAATTCACCACATCAGAACCCTTTCTGGTCAAATCAGTTAATGGTTTAACAATAACCGAGAAATTACCAATAAATTTACGATAAAAATTGGCAAAACCCAAAAATCTCTGAAGAGCCTTTAATGAAGTAGGTTGGACCCAATCACAGATGGCCTGAACCTTGACCGGTCCATTTCAATAACAGATGGGGACAAAATGAATCCCAGAAATGAGATCCTCTGTACGCCAAAAAGACACTTTGATCCTTTCACATACAGAGCATTCTCTCTCAAAATCTGGAATACAGTTCGAACATGTTTCACATGAGAGTCCCAGTCATTAGAAAAAATCAAGATATCATCCAAATAAACAATCAGAAATTTGTCCACAAAATCCCTGAAAATGTCATTCATGAAGGACTGGAAGACGGAAGGAGCATTAGTGAGCCCAAAGGGCATCACCAGGTACTCAAAATGCCCTTCAGGGGTATTGAATGCCGTCTTCCATTCATCCCCGTGCTTAATGCGAATAAGGTTATACGCCCCCCTGAGGTCAAGCTTGGTAAACCAAGTAGCGTTTTTCACCCTGGAAAACAGGTCAGAAATCAAGGGTAACGGGTATTGATATTTCACAGTAATATTGTTCAAGAGACGATAATCAATACACAGCCTTAATGAACCATCCTTTTTGGCCACAAAGAAAAAACCGGCACCTAAGGGTGAAGAGGATGGTCTGATATGACCCTTCTCCAATGATTCCTTGATATAAGACCGCATAGCGTCATGTTCAGGTACAGACAAGTTAAAAAGGCGACCTTTAGGGAATTTACTACCCGGCACTAATTCAATAGCGCAGTCATAGCTCCTATGGGGAGGCAAGGATGCAGATTTACTTTCGCTAAACACATCAGAAAAATCAATCAAAAAGTCAGGAACATCCTGAGCCTAGGGGGAGGCAGAAAAAACAGGAGTGTTGGTATTAACACATTGGCAGCCCCAACTGGTTACAGACACAGATTTCCAATCCAAAACAGGATTATGAGACTGTAACCAAGGAAAACCCAGCACGATAATGTCATGCAGATTATACAGAACCAAAAATTTTCAGCACTCCTGGTGATCAGGTTCAACCCTCATTATCACCTGAGTAGAAAACTGGGGTTTATTCTCAGCCAAAGGGGTAGAATCGATCCCCAGTAGGGGAATAGACTTCTGTAGGGGTATCAAGGGAAATCCACAACGTTTAGCAAAATCATAATCCATCAGGTTAATAGCTGCTCCAGAATCAACGAAAGCCTGAGCAGAAAATGAGGACAGAGAGCATATCAGAGTGACAGTTAATAAAAACTTAGTCTGAACACTACCCAAGACAACTGAGCGTGCAAAACGTCTTCCCCGCTTAGGGCAGACTGAAATAGCATGAGAGGCATCACCACAGTAGAAACATAACCCATTGCGCTTTCGAAACTCATGACGCTGTGCCCCAGACACCACTCTATCACACTGCATGGGTTCAGAAGCTGGTTCACAAGGCAACACCATTCCACGCATACTTCTCCGCTCACGCAAACGTCTGTCAATTTGAATCGCTAATGACATAGAATCATTGAGACCAGAGGGGACAGGGAATCCCACCATAACATCCTTTACATTATCTGACAGACCCTTCCGGAAAAGGGCTGCCAAAGCATCGTCATTCCATTTGGTCAGGACTGCCCACCTACGGAATCTCTGACAGTATAACTCAGCGTCATCAAGCCCCTGATTTAATGCCAACAAGGCTTTCTCAGCTTGATCAGTGACATTAGGCTCATCGTACAATAACCCCAAGGCCTGAAAAAATGCATCAACATCACTCAAAACAGGATCCCCAGGTATCAGGGAAAAAGCCCAATCCTGAGGATCGCCGCGCAGGAGAGAGATGATAATTTGAACCTGCTGCGCTGCGTTCCCTGAGGACTTAGATTTTAAGGCAAAAAACAATTTACAATTATTTTTGAAATTCTGAAACTTAGCTCGATCCCCTAAAAACAAATCTGGCATGGGAATCCTAGGTTCCACAACAGGCAACCCAGCAAGATAGATAGCAATACTCCGAACCTCAGTGGCAAGCTGATCCACACGGCCAGACAACTGTGCAAACTCCATTGAGAGAAAAGATCCTCCCCAGCACCCAGAGATACAGAGGGAAAAAAAAAAAAATGCAACAAACAGAAAAATATCTCTGACAACTCTGACAATATTTTTTCCCTTCTGTGAGTACCATACAATTTTCAATTTTTAGGCCGGTGATACTGTTATGTTTCGGTAGCTGAGGAGTGCAGGTAAAAAAGGCAATACACCAGAGCAGTTGGAATCTATGAGATTGCAGTACCCTGACTAACCACCACAACTAGAGGCAGCCGTGGAGCGTTCCTACGTTGGTCCTAGACGCCTCGTCACAGCCTGAGAAACTAACTACACCTAAAGATAGATATAGGAAAACTATCTGCCCCGGAGCAGAACCCCAAAGATAATAGAAAGCCCCTAAACATGTAATGGCGGTTAGACAAGATGAAATACTGATACAGAAAGAAAATAGTACGAGCAAACGCTGGGGCCCAAATTAACTAAATAGAAAAGGATAGGAAGGGTACTTACTGCAATCCCAAAAAACCCTGCAAAGCACCAACTCTACTAATTTCAAAAACACCTGAGATCACACGACCTCTTCCACCTAAATTAGTTCTCTGGTGTAACAAAATCAAAACAGCAGCCACTGAAAAAACTGGAAAAAGCAAAAGTACAAACATCAGTGGCTGAACAAAACTGAGAGGGCAGAAGCCCCCGGAGGGGACCCTGAAGGCCCCCACAGAAGTGCAGGACAAAATGCAAAAATATAGCACAAACACAAAAGAAGAAAATGTCTTATCTGTTAGCAGGAGATGCAGACACGACACAGCAGGCTACAAGGGAAACTGGAATAAAGGATTCAGACCAGAACAATTGATCACCGGCAACCCTGATGGGAAGGTGACTCCCTTATATAAGACCAGTCAGTAACACCTGATTCCCAGTCCTCACAATCTTCACTGGACAGACTAGCACCGCTTGTAACCACCAGAGGGAGCCTCTGCTCAGAACTCATCTCAAACCCATTCACAACAATTGTCTGTACAAGTCCCCTCTATAATGTAAAGTGCTGTGTGTAACGGGTCTGGGAGGTGGAACCTCTGAGCTTTATTATACAAGGAGGCTTTCCTTGTAAAGGAGCGGGTGGCGCCCGGGGAGACGGACAGGAAGTCACGGCAAGTGACAGAGACAGTCTCTGGATAGACGGGCAGGTAGTCACGGCAAGTGACCGGGGCAGTCTCTGGAAGGACAGGCAGGTAGTCACGGCAAGTGACCGGGGCAGTCTCTGGAGGGACAGGCAGGTAGTCACGGCAAGTGACCGGGGCAGTCTCTGGAAGGACAGGCAGGTAGTCACGGCAAGTGACCGGGCAGTCTCTGGAAGGACAGGCAGGTAGTCACGGCAAGTGACCAGGGCAGTCTCTGGAAGGACAGGCAGGTAGTCACGGCAAGTGACCGGGGCAGTCTCTGGATGGACAGGTATATACGACCTGAGATGGTGGAGCCTCCTGGTAGGCTAGCAGGCAGATGACAGATGAACGCCCCTAAGTGAGCAGGCGAGAGTCTCTGGAATAGATGATGGTCACCGCATGTGACGTCCGAACCTCCGGGTAGGTCTGCAGGCAGATGGCAGATGAACGCCCCCAAGTGAGCAGGCGAGAGTCTCTGGAATAGACGATGGTCACCGCATGTGACGTCCGAACCTCTGGGTAGGTCTGCAGGCAGATGGCAGATGAGCGCCCCCAAGTGAGCAGGCGAGATTCTCTGGAATAGCCGATGGTCACCACCGGTGACGGCCGAACCTTCAGGTAGGCTTGCGGACAGGTAGCAGACAGCAAACTGGCAGGAGACAGGCAGGTAACTGTTAACGGAACCTGAGGGCTGAAGCAGAGTAAACAGTGCAACAACATTGCTCGGGCACCTCCATTAAGGAGGGAGTACTTTATATAGGGTGGAGTCCTCCGGCATTGGCCGGGGACCTTTTTTTGAAAGATGCGCGCGGCCCCTTTAAGAGCGGGGGAGCGCGCGGGCGCGCGCCCTGAGTCCAGCAGCAGGGAAGGAGCGCGCGACCCCAGCAGGACGGAAGGAGGACGCCGAGCGTGGGTAAGGGGGGCGACGTCCCTGCCTGGCAGAGGACGCTGGCGCAGGGGAACAGCGTCCCTGCCTGGCAGAGGGCAGGGACGCCGGCGCTACAGTACCCCCCCCTTTAGGCCCCCCTTTTTTAGGCCAGAAAGAAATTTAGCTAGGATGAGAGGGGCATGGATGTTCTCCCGAGGCTCCCACGTTCTCTCCTCAGGACCAAACCCCTTCCAATCCACCAGAAAATAGGTCTTTCTTCCTACCCTTTTGGTGGCCAAAATGTTCTCTACCTCAAATTCGTTCTCAGCAGACAGTGGAGCAGGAGGTGTACCTGTAGACTTGACAAAAGAGTTAAGTACCACCGGTTTGAGGAGAGATACATGGAAGGAGTTAGGAATCCGCAAATTGGCCGGGAGTTTCAATTTATAGGACACTGGGTTGATCTGACTGATGATCTCCAGAGGACCGATGAACCGAGGACCTAACTTGTAGGAAGGAATCTTGAGCCGAACATACTTGGACGAGAGCCAGACCTTATCCCCAGGACGGAATTGAGGGGGATCCAGACGTTTCTTGTCAGCATGCCTCTTCATGCGCTCGGATGACAGAATGAGTGCGGACCGGGTACTCTCCCATATGGAGGAGAATTCGTTAACCAGGGATTCCGCAGCTGGATTGTCCACAGAGATGGAAATAGGTACAGGGATCCGAGGATGTTGACCGAAGACTACAAGAAACGGAGATTTGGAGGAAGATTCGCTCTCGTGATTGTTGTACGAAAATTCGGCCCAAGGCAGGAGATCCACCCAGTCAGAATGGTGGGCATTAACGAAGTGCCGGAGATAACTGGTCAGAATCTGATTGATTCGCTCGACTTGACCATTGGACTGTGGGTGGTAAGCGGAGGAGAAATCCAGGGTGACGTCTAGCAACTTACAAGTGGCTCTCCAGAAACGTGAGGTGAACTGTACCCCACGATCCGACACAATGTGACGAGGCAGACCATGAAGACGGAAGATGTGGCGGATAAAGTCTTTAGCCAACTCGGGTGCAGACGGAAGCCCTGGCAGGGGAATGAAGTGAGCCATCTTGGAAAATCGGTCAACGACCACCCAAATGACCGTACAACCAGCAGAGACGGGAAGATCCGTTATGAAGTCCATGGCTATATGCTGCCAGGGGGCAGTGGGTACAGGAAGCGGGAGAAGACGGCCGGCAGGCAGGTGTCTCGGAACTTTGTTGCGGGCACAGGAGGCACAGGCAGAAACAAAGTCTATTACATCCTTGTGCAGGGTAGGCCACCAGTAATGCCGGGTAATGAGCTGGAGGGTCTTTTTCCGACCAGCGTGGCCAGCTAGTTTAGACGAATGACCCCAGTGGAGGATCCTCTCCCGATCAGGTACCGATACAAACGTCTTACCAGGAGGGAGACGATTTAGACTCACGGGAGCCACCTGCATCACTCTGGCGGGATCGATGATATGTTTAGGTTCCTCCTCGAGATCCGACACCAGGAAAGACCGGGACAAGGCATCCGCCTTGATGTTCTTGTCGGCTGGGCGAAAGTGTAAAAGAAAGTCGAAGCGGGCAAAAAACAAGGACCACCGGGCTTGGCGAGGGTTAAGTCTCTGGGCATGCTGGAGGTAAGCCAGATTCTTGTGGTCAGTGTAAATGATTACCGGATGAAGAGCCCCCTCGAGTAGGTAACGCCACTCCTCCAATGCCAGCTTGATGGCCAATAACTCTCGGTCTCCTATGGAATAATTGCGCTCAGAAGAGGAGAAGAGTTTTGAGAAGAAGCCGCAAGATACCATTCTCCCGGAAGAAGACTTTTGAGTCAGTACCGCTCCGGCTCCAGAAGAGGAAGCGTCCACCTCCAGGAAGAACTGTTTGTTGCCGTCCGGGCGATGCAGCACTGGAGCGGAAGAGAAGGCCTGTTTTAAGGAAAGAAAGGCCTCCTCTGCTTCGGGCGTCCACTGTTTGGGGTTAGCATTCTTGCGGGTGAGCGCGGAGATTGGAGCAGTCCGGGAAGAGAAGTGCAGTATGAAGAGGAGGTAATAATTGGCGAATCCCAGGAACCGCTGAATGGCCTTCAATCCCTCCGGTCGGGGCCATTTCTCGATGGCAGATAGCTTCTCCGGATCCATTCTTAGGCCTGTCTGAGAAATGATGTAACCCAAAAACGGAAGCGAGGTCTGCTCAAAGAGACACTTCTCATATTTGGCGAAAAGGTGATTCTGCCTAAGCCTGAGCAGAACCTGACGAACATCCCTCTGGTGAGACTGGAGATCCGGAGAGAAGACCAAGATGTCGTCTAGGTACACCACAACGCAGGAGTAGAGCAGGTCCCGGAAGATGTCATTGACCAACTCCTGAGAGACTGCAGGAGCATTACAGAGACCAAAGGGCATCACCAAATACTCATAGTGGCCGTCCCGGGTGTTGAATGCCGTCTTCCATTCATCTCCCCGACGGACACGGACCAGGTTATATGCTCCACGAAGATCCAGTTTGGTGAAGATTCTAGCCCCCCTCAGACGATCAAACAATTCGGGAATGAGCGGAAGAGGGTACTTATTCTTCACCGTGATCAGGTTTAGGCCTCTGTAGTCAATACAGGGACGGAGAGAGCCGTCTTTTTTACGAAGAAGAAACCTGCTCCCGCTGGGGAGGTAGATTTCCGGATGAATCCCTTGGCCAAATTCTCCTCGATATATTCGGACATCGACCTGGTCTCAGCAGCAGACAATGGGTAAATACGCCCACGGGGAGGCGTAGTACCGGGTAGCAGGTCGATCGGGCAATCATAAGGTCTGTGAGGGGGTAATGTCTCTGCCTCCTTTTTATTAAAGACATCAGCGAACGACCAATATGGAATCGGGAGCCCTGGTAGATTAGTTGGTGTAGGAGAAGGACGGACGGGATGAACAGGAACCAAACACGTTTTATGACAGTCCTGTCCCCAGCGAAGGATCTCTCCAGTCTGCCAGTCGAGCACGGGTGCATGCTTTTGGAGCCAAGGTAGACCTAATAAGAAAGCATGAGAGAGTCCAGGCAGGACATGAAACGAGATGCTCTCAGAATGCAACATTCCCACCTGCAGGGTTATGGCTTCAGTGATAAGTTGGATGGGACGTGGTAGAAGACCCCCGTCCACAGCAGCAACAGATACTGGTTCAACCAGATGTTTGGTAGGAATGCAATATTTCTCTACTAGAGCCTGTGAAACAAGATTCCCGGCTGCTCCAGAATCAAGTTGGGCTTGTTCGAAATAACGGTTCTCACCGAGGAGAATTGAGACTGACAGCAGCAGAGATGAAGAGGATTTATTCTTGTCTAGGTTGACCTCTCCGAGCGAACCTAGACACAGGCGTTTCCCGACCTCTCCGGACAGGTACGGATCCGGTGCTCCTTACTGCCACAGTAGAAGCAACTCCCCTCGGCACGGCGTAAGTCCTGACGGGCTTTGACCATCTTGGTCTGGTCGACCTGCATAGGCTCAGAAGTGAGTACCTGGGGAGAAGCGGAAGGAGTTACGGGTCTCTGAAAAGAAGGAGCTAGACGAGGAAACCTTCTCTCACGGGTGACCTCTTTGGCGCGTTCCTGGAACCGTAGATCAATTCGATTAGCCAGAGATATTAGGTCATCGAGAGAGGTTGGAATGTCTCGACCGGCAAGTTCATCTTTAATACGGCCGGACAGACCCTCCCAGAAGACAGATATCAGGGCATCATTATCCCAGGCCAGCTCCGAGGCAAGGGTACGGAACCGTATGGCATATTGCCCCACGGTGAGACTTCCCTGACGGAGACGCAACAGAGATGATGCAGAGGAGGTCTTCCGTCCGGGTTCGTCGAATACCTTCCGGAAGGCCGAGAGAAAAGCAGGCAGGTCAGACACCAGAGGATCTTCTCTCTCCCAGAGAGGATTGAGCCAGGCCAGATCCTCTCCGGTGAGATGGGACATAATGAAGGCAATTTTGGCCCGGTCGGAGTTAAACTGGTGAGCCAGGAGTTCGAAATGCAGGGTACACTGGTTAATGAAACCCCGAGCCAGAGTAGGATCGCCTCCAAACCGTGGAGGAGCAGAAAGTCGAGGTCCAGGAACGGAAACCACGGAATTGGTAAGCAACGGAACTGCCGGATTGCGAGTCATGGCGCCAGTGGTGGTTGCTGGTGAAGTAGTCAGGGTGTCCAGGCGGGAATTAACATTCCGCAGATGACCCAGGATGGACTCCTGTTGAGACCTCTGACGAGACAGTTCATGACACAGGTCAGAGAGCGAAGGGGTTTGGGTGCCACCGGGTTCCATGGCCCGAGCAAACTGTAACGGGTCTGGGAGGCGGAACCTCTGAGCTTTATTATACAAGGAGGCTTTCCTTGTAAAGGAGCGGGTGGCGCCCGGGGAGACGGACAGGAAGTCACGGCAAGTGACAGGGACAGTCTCTGGATAGACGGGCAGGTAGTCACGGCAAGTGACCGGGGCAGTCTCTGGAAGGACAGGCAGGTAGTCACGGCAAGTGACCGGGGCAGTCTCTGGAGGGACAGGCAGGTAGTCACGGCAAGTGACCGGGGCAGTCTCTGGAAGGACAGGCAGGTAGTCACGGCAAGTGACCGGGGCAGTCTCTGGAAGGACAGGCAGGTAGTCACGGCAAGTGACCGGGGCAGTCTCTGGAAGGACAGGCAGGTATCACGGCAAGTGACCGGGGCAGTCTCTGGATGGACAGGTATATACGACCTGAGATGGTGGAGCCTCCTGGTAGGCTAGCAGGCAGATGACAGATGAACGCCCCCAAGTGAGCAGGCGAGAGTCTCTGGAATAGACGATGGTCACCGCATGTGACGTCCGAACCTCCGGGTAGGTCTGCAGGCAGATGGCAGATGAACGCCCCCAAGTGAGCAGGCGAGAGTCTCTGGAATAGACGATGGTCACCGCATGTGACGTCCGAACCTCTGGGTAGGTCTGCATGCAGATGGCAGATGAGCGCCCCCAAGTGAGCAGGCGAGATTCTCTGGAATAGCCGATGGTCACCACCGGTGACGGCCGAACCTTCAGGTAGGCTTGCGGACAGGTAGCAGACAGCAAACTGGCAGGAGACAGGCAAGTAACTGGTAACGGAACCTGAGGGCTGAAGCAGAGTAAACAGTGCAACAACATTGCTCGGGCACCTCCATTAAGGAGGGAGTACTTTATATAGGGTGGAGTCCTCCGGCATTGGCCGGGGACCTTTTTTGAAAGATGCGCGCGGCGCGCGCGCCCTAAGTCCAGCAGCAGGGAAGGAGCGCGCGACCCCAGCAGGACGGAAGGAGGACGCCGAGCGTGGGTAAGGGGGGCGACGTCCCTGCCTGGCAGAGGACGCTGGCGCAGGGGAACAGCGTCCCTGCCTGGCAGAGGGCAGGGACGCCGGCGCTACACTGTGGAATATGTTGGCGCTATAGAAATAAAATTATTACTATTATTATATAATTGGTGGGTGGAAAGGATAGATGCTGTTTTCCAAAACATAGGGATTAATAATTTCCCCGCTGTCAACATGTGTTGTACCAGAAGTGAAGCGCGTTTGTGTTCTGGCCCGATCGGCAAGTTTAATAACACTGTTTCAGGCGTCATTCTGACTGATTTGTTCAACACACCTTGAATGAGTTTTTGCACTGCATTCCAGAATTGACAAAGGATTGGGCAAGTCCACCATATATGTAAATAAGTACCTTCAGCACTATCACATCTCCAACATTTAGTTGAGGTGCTTGTCCACCAGCGGTTACTTTGTTTCGGCATGATGTACCACCTGGATATAATTTTAAAAGAATTCTCCTGAGCTCTGACTCATTGCATCGGACCAAATGAGTGATTGTAGATGTGGGAGGTCTGGCCTGTGTGAATTTGTACCCCAGATCTTTTTCCCAATGTGTAATAAAATCTCTTTTGAGGCTGTGTCTACAGTGAGGTGAGCAATATCTGGTAAATAATAGACGTTATTTTCTTGGGTCTATGAACTTTTGCGCATAGGGTTTCAAATGCAGTTAGAGGGTGGGTTAGATCAGTTGACTGAAGATAGTATTTCAATGAATCCCTAATTGAGCCATATTGGATAAAGTTCAAGTTCGAAAGGCCTGGTATCTCTTGTCCTACCCAAAAAGAGTTGATCAATAGGTACGTTCGTCAGCTGACTAGATTCCTCTGTATTATTACCCCGGGCCGGTAAGGAATATTGTTGTGAACGCCCTGGATTCTGAGTTGGGACTCCGTCTGATGGCTGCTGATAGTATTGAAGCTGCCTTGACTAACAGAGGCCCTTCATCTGCGGACGATTGGCAATCTGGGAGTGATGACTGCGGAGATTTAAGGGAGTAACCTTCCCATGATCCTCGCCGGTGATTAGTTTCTTCCTGGTCCAGTTTGGAAGTCAGCTTGCTTTCTGCTGTCTCCTGCAACTTTCAGATAAGTTATTTTCTGTTTGTTTCTGTGGTTTTGTTTTCTTTTGTTTTTCTGCCCTTCTGAGTGAGGTCATAGAATCATAGACTCATAGAATGGTAGAGTTGGAAGGGACCTCCTGGGCCTTCTGGTCCAACCCCCTGCTCAAAGCAGGATTCTCTAAATCATCCCAGACAGATGTCTGTCCAGCCTCTGTTTGAAGACTTCCATTGAACGAGAACTCACCACCTCTCGTGGCAGCCTGTTCCACTCATTGATGACCCTAACTGTCAAAAAGTTTTTTCTAATATCTAATCTGTGTCTCCTCCCATTCAGTTTCATCCCATTGCTTCTAGTCTTTCCTTGTGCAAATGAGAATAAAGATGATCCTTCTACAATGTGACAGCCCTTGAGATATTTGTAGACAGCTATTAAGTCAAAGCATCTAATCCCATAAAAATGAGGATAAAGATAGTAATAAAAATGAGAAGCCACAAACAGGGGGTTCAATCACAAAATGTTAAAGTTTATTATATATATATTAAACATGAATAAAAATATCGACAAGACAAAGTGTTCATGTGAGGAGTTAAATAACAGCTGAAGAAAACAGGTGTGCTGCAGTTAGAAAGTTAGCACACATAGAGAAACAAAAGCGTCTCCCAACCAGTCTGCAGATGAATAGATAGCAAGATGTAGCAAGTAAAATTAAAACAATCAAATAACTTCATTAGTGCTATACAGATTATATTGCCATGAGAAATAATCAGGCTGCATAGTAGCTGCCAAGGGTTCACTGAAATGGCAAAGCTCCTGCGCGTTCTCCCCACCTCTCTGCTCACGGCACTTATATGTCTCAAGGTATTTCACATTAATAGACGTTTAAGTCATGCTGCCATTATCTGCCTGTAGCCTGTTGTGTCTTATATTGGATTGAATTGTTCCAGCACTTCTAGCCCCATTGGCTTTCATTAGTTGCGATATGCTCACTGCTTTGTCTTGTCGATATTTTTATTCATGTTTAATATATATAATAAACTTTAACATTTTGTGATTGAACCCCCTGTTTGTGGCTTCTCATTTTTATTACTATCTTTATCCTCATTTTTATGGGATTAGATGCTTTGATTAGATAATCATTTTTGGGTGTTTTTTATAAAAAGCATACAGCCACTTATTTGTTTTTGGTTTTGGTTCTCACCGGCCTGTAGTTCCCTGGGTCCACCTTCTTCCCCTTTTTGAAGATAGGAACAACATTTGCTCTTCTCCAGTCTTCTGAGACTTCTCCTGTTCTCCAAGAATTTTCAAAGATTATGGACAGTGGTTCAAGAATTTCTTCTGCTATCCCCTTCAGTACTCTGGGGTGTAATTCATCTGGACCTGGAGACTTGAATTCATTTAGGTTAGCTAAGTGTTTCCTCACTGTCTTTCTGTTTATAGATATCCTAGATTCTTCTATTCCTTTAATAGGACAGTGAAGATCAGTTGATGTTACATTTCCTTTCTGAGAGAAAACAGATGCAAAATAGGAATTTAAAAGTTCAGCCTTCTCAACCTCCTGTCTTACCATTTCATCATTTTCATCCTGTAAAAATCCTATATCCTCCTGCTGGGTCCTGTGCTGGTCTCTGTTTCTCATTTATTTTGGTTTATTTGTTCAGTCCCTGTTATTTTAGTGGCTGTTGGGTAGCTACCTGTTCACACCAGAGTTCTGATCTAGCAGGGGAGAGATCGTGTGGTCTCAGTATTTTTGGAATCATAAGTGTTGGAATTTTTCCTAGGGTTTTGCTGGATTGCAGACAGTATTCTTTCCTGTCCTGTCCTATCTAGATAGTTTTGGGCCCCAGCATTTGCTTACTCTATTTTAGGCTTAGCTAACTCTCCGGCTGTGTCGAGGCGTCTAGGTCATCGTAGGTACGTCCCACGGCTGCTTCTAGCTGTGCGGTTAGTTTAGGGGTCTGCAATCCATTAGTTACTAACCTCTCTGGGTGACTGGCTGCCTTGGCTATTTTTGTTACTGTCCTCCTCGGCTACCAAATCATAACAGAATATGGTATGATATCTGCCAGTCTAAGTAGTGGAGATAAAGGCGGAGCGAGGATTCTAACAGTCTCTAGCCATAATTTCAGAGTAGCTTTAGTGTGGATATTATGGAGAGGAATAATTGGTTTCATATGAGAGCACGTTAAAAGCACGGAACGTAAAGGGGTAAGGGGCAAGAGCCTCCTCTACCTCGGTCCATTGCTTTTCATGGGGATTCCGCAGTAAATCAACCACTATGGAAATCATGGCCGCATGATAATATTTAATGATATCCGCACTCCCATCCCTCCTTTCGATTTAGGTACAGTCAGTGTCCGATAAGAAAGGCGGGGTTTTCGAGTCCGCCAAATATAGTTACGGAATAATGAATTTTAATGAGAAATGACTTTGGGACGGTAATAGGGAGCATCTGGAACATATATGTGAATTTCGGCAGGATTAGGCTTTTCAGAAGGTTTTTCCTCCCCATCCACGAGATATATAGTAACATAGTTATTAAGGCTGAAGGAAGACTTTAAGTCCATCTAGTTCAACCCATATCCTATCCTAACCTGCCCTTACATGTTGATCCAGAGGAAAGCAAAAAAAGTACCATGTGGCAAACAGCAAGCTTCACATTGGGGAAAAAAATTCCTTCCCGACTCCACATACGGCAATTAGACTAGCTCCCTGGATCAACGCAATATCTAGGAAACTTGTGTATATAACCTGTAATATTATACTTTTCAAGAAAGGCATCCAGTCCCTTCTTACATGTTAGTAGGGAATCACTCATTACAACATCATACGGCAGAGAGTTCCAAAGTCTCACTGCTCTTACAGTAAAGAATCTGCGTCTATGATTATGACTAAACCTTCTTTCCTCCACATTTAGAGGATGCCCCCTTGTCCCAGTCACAGGTCTAAGAGTAAAAAGATCATTAGAAAGGTCTCTGTACTGTCCCCTCATATATTTATACATTGTAATAAGATCACCTCCAAGCCTTCGTTTTTCCAAACTAATTAACCCCTAGTGTAATAACCTGTCTTGGTATTGCAGACCCCCCAGTTCTCTTAATAACCTTGGTCGCTCTTCTCTGCACCCGCTCCAGTTCAGCTATGTCTTTCTTATACACCGGAGACCAGAACTATTAACAGTATTCTAAGTGAGATCGCACTAGTGACTTGTATAGAGGTAAAATTATGTTCTCCTCATGAGCATCTATGCCTCCCTTAATGCATCCCATTATTTTACTTGCCTTTGCAACAGCTGCCTGACACTGGCCACTAAATGTGAGTTTGTCGTCCACCCATACACCCAGGTCTTTTTCAGTTACAGTTTTGCAAAGTGTTTTACAATTAAGCACATAATTATACATCTTGTTTGTTCTACCCAAGTGCATGACCTTACATTTATCCCCATTAAAGCTCATTTGCCATTTATCATCCCAAGCTTCTAGTTTACATAAATCCTCCTGTAATATAAAATTGTCCTCCTCTGTATTGAATACCCTGCAGAGTTTAGTGTCATCTGCAAATATTGAGATTCTACTCTGTATGCCCCCTACAAGGTCATAAATAAATGTTAAAAAGAATCGGCCCTAATACTGACCCCTGCGGTACCCAGCACCGACTTCTGTGGTACCCCACTGCTAACCGTGACCCGGTCCGAGTGTGTTTCATTAATAACCACCCTTTGTTTCCTGTCCCTGAGCCAGTTGTTAACCCACTTACACATATTTTCCCTATCCTGATTGTTCTCATTTTATGTATTAACCTTTTGTGTGGCACCATATCAAAAGATTTTGAAAAGTCCATGTACACCACGTCCACTGCGTTCTCTTGGTCCAGTCTGGAACTTACCTCTTCATAGAAGCTCATCAGATTAGTCTGACAGGAACGCCGCCGTACTTCCTGCTGGGTTAAGCTGGTGACATTTAGTGGAGAATTATTGTTATCACTGATCATGTTACCTGTCATGGGATTTTCTTGTGTAAATACGGTTTTTTCTTTGTGGCCAAAAAGAATGGTTCATTAAGGCCGTGTATTGATTATCGTCTCTTGAATAAGATCACTGTGAAGTATCAATATCCGTTACCCTTGATTTCTGACCTGTTTTCCAGGGTGAAAAGTGCTAGTTGGTTTACCAAGCTTGACCTCGGGGGCGTATAACCTTATTCGCATTAAGCACGGGGATAAATGGAAGACGGCGTTTAATACCCCAGAGGGGCATTTTGAGTAACTAGTGATGCCCTTAGGGCTCACTAATGCTCCTTCCGTCTTCCAATCCTTCATGAATGATATTTTCAGGGATTTTGTGGATAAATTTCTGATTGTTAATTTGGATGATATCTTGATTTTTTCCAATGACTGGGACTCTCATGTGAAACATGTTCGGACTGTGTTCCAGATTTTGAGAGAGAATGCACTGTATGTGAAGGGATCAAAGTGTCTTTTTGGCGTACAGAAGGTCTCATTTCTGGGATTCATTTTGTCTCCGTCTGTTATTGAAATGGACCCGGTCAAGGTTCAGGCCATCTGTGATTGGGTCCAACCTACTTCATTAAAGGCTCTTCAGAGATTTTTGGGTTTTGCCAATTTTTATCGTAAATTTATTGGTAATTTCTCCGGTATTGTTAAACCATTGACTGATTTGACCAAAAAGGGTTCTGATGTGGTGAATTGGCCTCCTGAGGCAGTCTCTGCGTTTCAGGAACTTAAGCAGAGATTCACTTCTGCTCCTGTTCTACGGCAGCCTGATGTTTCTCTACCGTTTCAGGTGGAGGTTGATGCCTCTGAAATCGGGGCAGGTGCCGTTTTGTCCCAAAGAGATCCAGAGACCTCTAAGAGTAACCCTTGTGCCTTTTTCTCTTGAAAGTTTTCTCCAACTGAACGTAATTATGACGTGGGTAATCGGGAGTTATTGGCCATGAAATGAGCCTTTGAAGAGTGGAGACATTGGCTGGAAGGAGCCAAACATCAGGTGGTGGTCCTCACGGACCATAAGAACCTGGTTTATCTCGAATCAGCCAAGCGACTTAATCCTAGACAGGCCAGGTGGGCCTTGTTTTTCACACGTTTTAATTTTTTGGTTTCTTTTCTTCCTGGCACTAAGAATGTTAAGTGTCAAGGAGTTTCTTTGCGGATTCTCCTGAGTTATCTGATCCTGCTGTTATTTTGAAAGAGGGTGTAGTACTTTCCGCCATCTCGCCCAATTTGAGACTGGCTCTGGAGGGGTGTCAGGAGGATAAACCTGAGCGCTGCCCTGTTGGGAAATTGTTTGTCCCAGACCAGTGGAAGAAGAGTGTGATGTCTGAGATTCATTGTTCCGCGTTGGCTGGTCATCCCGGGATTTTTGGTACCAGAGACTTGGTGAGTCTGTCCTTTTGGTGGCCTACTTTGTCTCGTGACGTCAGGGAATTTGTGCAGTCCTGTGGGACTTGCCCTCTTTCCAAGCCTTGCTCTCGCTCTAGTGGTTTGTTGATGCCATTACCTGTGCCTAAGAGGCCATGGACCCATATCTCTATGGATTTTATTTCCGACCTCCCTGTTTCTCAGAAAATGACCGTTATCTGGGTAATCTGTGATAGGTTTTCCAAGATGATACATCTTGTGCCATTACCTAAGTTACCTTCCTCCTCCGAATTGGTGCCTTTGTTCCTTCAGCACGTGGTTCGGTTACATGGCATTCCGGAGAACATTGTGTCTGACAGAGGAGTCCAGTTTGTTTCCAGATTTTGGAGGACATTTTGTTCTAAACTTGGTGTTCAATTATCTTTCTCCTCTGCATTTCATCCTCAGACCAATGGACAAACCGAGAGAACAAACCAGACCTTGGAGACTTATTTGAGATGTTTTGTGTCTGCTGATCAAGATGACTGGGTCTCTTTTTTGCCTTTGGCTGAGTTTGCTCTTAATAATAGGGCTAGCTCTGCCACCTTGATGTCTCCATTTTTCTGCAATTCTGGGTTTCACCTTTGATTTTCTTCGGGACAGGCGGAGGCTTCTGTCTGTCCGGGTGTTGACTCTGTTGTGGAGCGTATGCAGCAGATTTGGGACCAGGTAGCGGAGAGGTTGTCTCTCTCTCAGGAGAAGGCCCAACGGTTTGCCAACCGGCATAGGACTGATGGTCCTCGGTTTAAAGTGGGGGACTGTTATGATTTGGTAGCTGAGGAGTGCAGGTAAAAAAGGCAATACACCAGAGCAGTTGGAATCTATGAGATTGCAGTACCCTGACTAACCACCACAACTAGAGGCAGCCGTGGAGCGTTCCTACGTTGGTCCTAGACGCCTCGTCACAGCCTGAGAAACTAACTATACCTAAAGATAGAAAGATGAAAGCTATCTGCCCCGGAGCAGATCCCCAAAGAACATAGAAAGCCCCCAAACATGTAATGGCGGTTAGACAAGAAGAAATACCGACACAGACAGAAAATAGTATGAGCAAACGTTGGGGCCCAAACTATCTAAATAGAAAAGGATAGGAAGGGCACTTACTGCAATCCCAAAAAACCCTGAAAAGCACCAACTTTACTAATTTCAAAAACACCTGAGATCACACGACCTCTACCACCTAAATTAGTTCTCTGGTGTAACAAAATCAAAACAGCAGCCACTGAAAAAACTGGAAAAAGCAAATGTACAAACATCAGTGGCTGAACAAAACTGAGAGGGCAAAAGCCCCCGAGGGGACCCTGAAGGCCCCCACAGAAGTGCAGGACAAAATGCAAAAATCAAGCACAAAAGCAAAAAGAAGAAAATGTCTTATCTGTTAGCAGGAGATGCAGACACGAAACAGCAGGCTACAAAGGAAACAGGAATCAAGGATTGAGACCAGAACAATTGATCACCAGCAACCCTGATGGGAAGGTGACTCCCTTATATAAGACCAGTCAGTAACACCTGATTCCCAATCCTCACAATCTTCACTGGACAGTCCAGTACCGCTTGTAACCACCAGAGGGAGCCTCTGCTCAGAACTCATCTCAAGTCCATTCACAACAGTACCCCCCCTTGAGGAGGGGTCACCGAACCCTCACTTGAGCAACCAGGTCGGTCAGGATGAGTTCTATGATACGCACGAATGAGTCTCCTAGCATGGATGTCCGAAGCAAACACCCAAGAATTGTCTTCCTGACCATAACCTCTCCACTTAACCAAATACTGGAGTTTCCGTCTAGAAAAACGAGAATTCAAAATTTTCTCAACCTCAAACTCCATATTGCCCTCAACCAGAACAGGGTCAGGAGGCAAAGCAGTAGGAACCAGTGGCTCAACAAACCTCTTCAACAAGGACTTGTGGAACACATTATGGATCTTAAATGTCCCTGGAAGAAGCAAACGAAAAGAGACAGGTGTCATGTATAGTGTACAGTTCCTATAGCGTCTTGTGCTTGGGTGCGAGGAAAACACATGAGACACAGGTTGATATGAAATGACTTGTATTACTTCATACAAGCATGCAGAAAAGGTCACACAGTTTGCAGGAACAGAGGCAGGAGACACAGCAGGCCAGAGTAACTTCAAGCTCTACAATAACTCTCCAAAGCAGGTTCAGGATCTCTTCTCTGTACCGTAATTCCTCTGCAAACATGGATTCACCAGACAGCAGGTTTCCAGAGTCCAAAAGTGTTCCAAAGTTCCTCAGTAGGAAATAGCTGGAGTCCAAAATCCTAGGTTTCCAGGAGTCAGGTCACAGGCTGACTGAAGCTTGATTCAGGAGCACTGATTGTTCAGCTGAGGCTGCTTAAGAAGCAAGAGGAGAGAATCAGGGCGGGAACATGAAAGCTGGAACCTCCATATTAACTGAGGGCAAGATAGCTGCAGCAAGACAGAAAGCAAAATGGCCGACGGAAAACTGAGTTTCAAGGAACATGTCAAAAGAGACAAAGAACCTTACATTACTCCCCCCTTAGGGACAACCTCCGGATCACCTCAGACCAGGCTTGTCAGGGTACCTCTGATGAAACTGGCGGAGCAGGCGAGGAGCATTTACATTATTGACTGGCTCCCATGAGTTGTCCTCCACTGGGTAGCCCTGCCATTTAATCAAATATTGCAACTGATTTCTGTACAACCTGGAATCTAGAATCCTTTCCACCATAAATTCTTCCTGACCATCGACCAGCACTGGGTCAGGGCAAGGAGAAGAGCGTCCAGGAAACGTATTGGGTGTTGCAGCCTTTAGTAGGGATACATGAAAGACAGGGTGGATTCTCATAGTTCTGGGCAGTTGAAGACGACAAGCAACAGCACTTATATTCTTACTGATCTTATAAGGTCCAATGTACTTATGTCCCAATTTATACTATGGAATCTTTATTTTAAGATTTCTGGTTGACAGCCAGACCAAATCTCCTACCTTGAAAGCTGGTGCAGGTTTACGAAATTTATCTGCTGCTTTCTTGTACCTTTCCTGAGCCAATTCTAGATTTTCCTTTAGAAGATCCATATTCTTTTGTAAAGAAGTGATTCTTTCAGCCACTGCCGGCAAGGGCGTATCTATGGGAAATCGAGGAAGAATGTTAGGATGATAACCTAGATTGGAGTAAAAAGGAGACTGCTTAGTGGAGGCGCTCTGAGAGTTGTTATAAGAGAACTCAGCCAGTGGAAGTAGATCCACCCAATCATCTTGTAGGTGGCAGATAAAGCAGCGGAGATACTGCTCCAGGGTCTGATTGGTTCGTTCTGTCTGTCCATTAGTCTGGGGATGAAAAGCAGAAGAAAGGTTTACTTTAATGTCCAATGCGGCACAGAAAATTTGCCAAAACCTTGAAGTGAATTGCACCCCTCGATCCGAAATGACCTCATCCGGTACTCCATGTAAGCGAAACACATTCTTAATCATTAAGTCTGATGTCTGTTTTGCAGTAGGTAAACCGACACAAGGGATAAAATGAGCTGCCTTTGTTAGACGATCAACCACCACTAGAATGGTGTTCTTCCCTTGAGAGGTTGGTAACTCCACAATGAAGTCCATAGAAATGGATCCCCACGGGCGGGATTGGGTGGGAAGAGGTTGTAACAGACCAGTTGGTGAGGAGCGAGGTGTTTTGCATCTTGCACAGACTTCACATGAAGTGACATAGTTTAAAACATCTTTCCTGTAAGTGGGCCACCAAAAGAAACGAGAAAGAAATTCTTGTGTCTTTAGAATTCCCCTATGCCCGGCTATCTTGGAATCATGGATGAGTTGCAATACTCTCAATCTGACTGTTTCAGGTATATACAGACGTTGTCCCTGAATCCACACACCATTCTTAAAGACAAGACTTACGTCCCTTGGGGGTTGAGCCAACAAAGAATCCGCATGGTATGCTTCCTTGATGTCCTTAAGTAGGTCTTGATTATGAATCACTCCCAGGAATCTAGAGTCAGGAAGAATAGTCTTAGGAGGAGTAAGTGGACGTGTCTCTGCTAAATGAATCCTAGAGAGTGCATCAGCCTTTCCATTGCGCGATCCTGGTCTATAAGAAATTACAAAATTAAATTGGTTTAGGAAAAGATTCCAGCGAGCCTGGCGAGGAGTCAGGCACTTAGCCGACCTGATAAATTCAAGGTTACGATGGTCTGTCAGGACGACTATTTGCTGTGCAGCTCCCTGAAGAAGGTGTCTCCATTCCTTGAAGGCGGCAATAATGGCCAACAATTCTCTATTGCCCACATCGTAGTTCCTCTCAGCCGAAGACAACTGCTGGGAAAAGAAGGCACAGGGATGCAAGACATTCTTCTCACCTGTTCTCTGAGAGAGTATAGCTCCAACGGCACAGTCTGAAGCATCCACCTCTATTATGAAGGCAAGCTCGGGGTTGGGATGTACTAAGATAGGTGCGGTGGTAAATTTATCCTTTAAACAGGAAAATGCTTCCTGCGCTTGCGGAGTCCAAGAGAACCTAGACTGTTTCCGGGTAAGTTGGGTGATAGGTGACACTACCTCAGAGAAATTCCTAATGAAACGTCTATAGAAGTTGGCAAACCCGATGAAGCACTGCACCTCCTTCACATTTCTAGGAATTGGCCAATCCTTGATGGCTTGGGTCTTGCTTCCATCCATACTAATCCCTTGCGTAGATAGTACATACCCCAGAAATTGAATTTCGGTCCTATGGAATTCACACTTTTCAAGTTTGATGTAGAGATGGTTTTGTCTTAGGCGTTCTAAGACCATTCTCACATGTCCATGATGTTCCTCTGTGGAGTTAGAAAAAGTTAGAATATCATCCAGATAAATCACCACAAATGTATCTAGGAGATCCCTGAAGATGTCATTCACCAAGTGTTGGAAAGTGGCTGGGGCGGTACTCAGACCAAAAGGCATAACTAAATATTCAAAGTGTCCATAGCGTGACCTGAATGCAGTCTTCCATTCATCCCCAGGTCTAATATGGACCAAGTTATAGGCCCCACGAAGATCCAGTTTAGAGAAAATTTTGGCGTGCCGCACTCTCTCCAACAACTCAGGGATTAAAGGCAATGGATAACGGTTTCTAATAGTAACCTTATTGAGTTCCCTATAGTCTATGCAGGGTCTCAGAGATCCATCTTTCTTCTTCACAAAGAAGATGGGTGAACCTGCGGGAGATGAAGAGGGCGTATGAAGCCTTTGGCTAGATTTTCATCTATGTAGTCCTTCAAAGCTTTTAGCTCGGGCCCCGCTAGGGGGTAGATCTTACCAAAAGGTATCTCGGCTCCAGGCAATAATTCGATTGGACAATCATATGGACGGTGAGGAGGAAGCTGATCAGCGTTCTTCTTGTCACATAAATCCACATAGTCCTGGTATACAGCTGGTAGTTCAGGGACTGACATGGTTCCTTTAGGAACAGAGCAAGCTGAAACTCCTTGACTCATCTGTTTCTCCGGAAAGTGTAATTCCTTGGTCTCCCAGTTAATCGTAGGATTCTGCGCCTGTAGCCATGGTAGCCCTAGAATAATGGGAAAGTGGGGAGAAGAGATAAGCATAAAAGACATTTTCTTCTGATGATCTTTACCCATAAGGACCCTCAAAGGCTCTGTTTCCTGATCCACTGGTCCAGAGGTCAGCAGGGAGCCATCCACAGTCTCCATCTGTACTGGAGTAGCCTTCTTCACTGAACGTATCCCCTGTTTCAGAGCAAAGGAGATATCCATAAAATTTCCACTTGCTCCTGAGTCGATCATAGCAGAGGCTAGACACCCAGACTGAGTCAACCCAGAGTTTGATGGAAAGGAAGCAATGAGAATTGTTTCTTTTACAACTCAACTGGACACGCTGAGGAAACTTGAAAAATTGCAGCGTTTATACCGTCATTGTCCCAGAACTAACAGAGTTTAAGTCCGAAAAATCAAGATCTCTTGCAGCAGATCTCTCTGGAATCTGAGGCTCGGACATGACAGAGCTCTCTCGCAACACTCACAGTGAATGACTGCTGCAGTAGTCTATACGAGAACGGCTGGGGCAGTTTATAATGAAGTGCCCTGACTTACCACAGTAAAAACATAGATTTTCCTTTATAAGATGTTCTTTGCGTGCATCACTAACCCGTCTTTGTATAGAGTCCACCTGCATGGGTTCAGGTTCTGGTTCCCTTGTGATCGTACTCAAAGGTTCCTTAGCTGAGGAGGGAGGTAGGAAAAGGTTAGTGCGATTATTTTCGAACCATCTCTCTTGTCTGCGTTCAGTCAGACGAGCATCAATACGGATACAATAGTTAATAAAGTCACCTAACGCAGTGGGAGGGTCGGCACGAGCAAGTTCATCCTTAATCAGTGGAGACAACCCTTTCCGAAAAATAGATTTTTTGGCGGAAGTGTCCCAAGTGGTATCAAGAGCCCATCTCCTGAAATCCAAGGCATATTCGGCTACTGAACGCTTACCTTGGCGCAAAGTTAACATGGCTGCTTCAGCTGTTGCACCTCGATTGGGGTCATCAAACACCTGCCCCATGGCTGAAATAAAAGCATCAAGGTGATTCAAACAATACATCCTCAGTCTCAATCAGAGGGTTTGCCCACATCAAAGCCTTATTGGTAAGCAACATGATTATTAGTAAGCACTTTGGATCGTTCAGTGGGAAATTGTGAAGCATGTGCAGAGAAAAAATAGATTGCATTGGTTAATAAATCCCCTGAATTTCTCACGTTCACCGCCAAAATGAAAAGGAGGTAACTTGGGGATCCCAGAACTCGGGGTTATGGCAGGAGCCTGGACTCGTTCCTCTAGAGCCTCAATCCTGGCTCGTAATTCCTGGGTAGTTTGTCCAAACACTTGCAAATATGATTAGTGAGGTCCTGTAGGCTTGCAAAACGGGTCTTTATAGTCTGTATATCTGCAAGGATTGTATCAGTCACTCCGCAAAGCTCCTTTATGCGGGCCTCCATCTTCCAGATCTTTTAAGGCAGAAGTGCTGGAAGGAGAAGAGAAAAGGAAAAAAAAAAAAAAACAATAGTGTTTACCTGTGGTAACACTCCAGAGTAACATTTAAGGGAATGCGCTCACCTGGAATGGTTGTGAGAAGTCACAACCACTGTCATCACAGAAGGTATTAAACGGACATCTGATATCCACAGTCACAGCAGACACGGCTTTCCCAGACCCAGCAGACACTAAACATTGGCTCCTGAATCTTGTCATGTATAGTGTACAGTTCCTATAGCGTCTTGTGCTTGGGTGCGAGGAAAAAACACATGAGACACAGGTTGATATGAAATGACTTGTATTACTTCATACAAGCATGCAGAAAAGGTCACACAGTTTGCAGGAACAGAGGCAGGAGACACAGCAGGCCAGAGTAACTTCAAGCTCTACAATAACTCTCCAAAGCAGGTTCAGGATCTCTTCTCTGTACCGTAATTCCTCTGCAAACATGGATTCACCAGACAGCAGGTTTCCAGAGTCCAAAAGTGTTCCAAAGTTCCTCAGTAGGAAATAGCTGGAGTCCAAAATCCTAGGTTTCCAGGAGTCAGGTCACAGCTGACTGAAGCTTGATTCAGGAGCACTGATTGTTCAGCTGAGGCTGATTAAGAAGCAAGAGGAGAGAATCAGGGCGGGAACATGAAAGCTGGAACCTCCATATTAACTGAGGGTAAAATAGCTGCAGCAAGACAGAAAGCAAAATGGCCGACGGAAAACTGAGTTTCAAGGAACATGTCAAAAGAGACAAAAAACCTTACAACAGGATTAAGAATCTCCATGATCTTATAAGGTCCAATGAACCTAGGCTTAAAATTTAGGAGATGCCACTCTCATAGGAATATTTTTGAGGACAACCAGACCAAGTCCCCCACTTTAAACCGAGGACCATCAGTCCTATGCCGGTTAGCAAACCGCTGGGCCCTCTCCTGAGAGAGGGACAACCTCTGCACTACCTGGTCCCAAATCTGCTGCATACGCTCAACAACAGAGTCAACACCTGGGGCAGACAGAACCTCCGTCTGTCCTGAAGAAAATCGAGGGTGAAACCCAGAATTACAGAAAAATGGAGACATCAAAGTGGCAGAGCTAGCCCTATTATTAAGAGCAAACTCAGCCAAAGGCAAAAAAGAGACCCCGTCATCCTGATCAGCAGACACAAAGCATCTTAGATAAGTCTCCAATGTCTGATTTGTTCTCTCAGTTTGACCATTGGTCTGAGGATGAAACGCCGAGGAGAAAGACAATTGAACACCAAGTTTGGAACAAAAGGTCCTCCAAAATCTGGAAACAAACTGGACTCCTCTGTCAGACACAATGTTCTCAGGAATGCCGTGTAAACGAACCACGTGCTGAAGGAACAACGGCACCAATTCAGAGGAGGAAGGCAACTTAGGTAATGGCACAAGATGTATCATCTTGGAAAACCTATCACAAATTACCCAGATGGTGGTCATTCTCTGAGAAACAGGAAGTCGGAAATGAAATCCATAAGATATGGGTCCATGGTCTCTTGGGCACAGGCAAGGGCATCAACAACCACTAGAGCGGGAGCAAGGCTTGGAGCGAGAGCAAGTCCCGCAGGACTGCACAAATTCCCTGACATCACGAGACAAGGTAGGCCACCAAAAGGACCGACTAACCAAGTCTCTGGTACCAAAAAATTCCGGGATGACCGGCCAATGCGGAACAATGAATCTCAGACTCACACTCTTTTTCCACTGGTTCGGGACAAACAATTTCCCAACAGGGCAGCGCTCGGGCCTATCCTCCTGACACCCCTCCAGACCCAGTTCAAATTGGGCGAGATGGCGGAAAGAACTACACCTTCTTTCAAAATAACAGAAGGATCAGATACCTCAGAGAGTCCGCAAGGAAACTCCTCGAGAGGGCATCCGCCTTAAAATTCTTAGTGCCAGGAAGAAAGGAAACCACAAAATTAAAACGTTGTGAAAAACAAGGCCCACCGGGCCTGTCTAGGATTAAGTCGCTTGGCAAAATTCCAGATAAACCAGATTCTTATGGTCAGTAAGGACCACCACCTGATGTTTGGCTCCCTCCAGCCAATGTCTCCACTCTTCAAAAGCCCACTTCAGGGCCCAATAACTCCCGATTACCCACGTCATAATTACGTTCAGTAGGAAAAATTTTCGAGAGAAAAAGGCACAAGGGTTACTTTTAGAGGTCTCTGGATCTCTTTGGGACAAAACGGCACCTGCCCCAATTTCAGAGGCATCAACCTCCACCTGAAATGGCAGAGAAACATCAGGCTGCCGTAGAACAGGAGCATAAGTGAATCTCTGCTTAATTTCCTGAAATGCAGAGACTGCCTCAGGGGGCCAATTCACCAATCAGAACCCTTTTTGGTCAAATCAGTTAATGGTTTAACAATAACCGAGAAATTACCATAAATTTACGATAAAAATTGCAAAACCCAAAAATCTTTGAAGAGGCCTTTAATGAAGTAGGTTGGACCCAATCACAGATGGCCTGAACCTTGACGGGTCCATTTCAATAACAGATGGGGACAAAATAAATCCCAAAAATGAGATCTTCTGTATGCCAAAAAGACACTTTGATCCTTCACATACAGAGCATTCTCTCTCAAAATCTGGAATACAGTTCGAACATGTTTCACATGAGATTCCCAGTCATTGGAAAAATCAAGATATAAATCCAAATAAACAATCAGAAATTTATCCACAAAATCCCTAAAATTTGTCATTCATGAAGGACTGAAGACAGAAGAGCATTAGTGAGCCAAAGGGCATCACAAGGTACTCAAAATGCCCCTCAGGGGTGTTAAATGCCGTCTTCCTTCATCCCCTTCTTAATGCGAATAAGGTTATATGCCCCCTGAGGTCAAGCTTGTAAACCAAGTGCGTTTTTCACCCTGGAAAACAGGTCAGAAATCAAGGGTAAGGGGTATTGATATTTCACAGTAATATTGTTCAAAAGACGATAATACAGGGCCTTAATGAACCATCCTTTTTGGGCCCCAAAGAAAAACCGGCACCCAAGGGTGAAGAGGATGGTCTGAATGACCTTTCTCCAAAGACTCCTTTATATAAGACCGCATAGCGTCATGTTCAGGTACAGACAAGTTAAAAAAAGGGGACCTTTAGGGAATTTTCTACCAGGACTAATTCAATAGCGCAGTCATAGCTCCTATGGGGAGGCAAGGATGCAGATTTACTTTCGCTAAACACATCAGAAAAATCAATCAAAAGTCAGGAACATCCTGAGCCTGGGGGGAGCAGAAAAAACAGGAGTATTGGTATTAACACATTGGCAGCCCAACTGGTTACAGACACAGATTTCCAATCCAAAACAGGATTATGAGACTGTAACCAAGGGAAACCCAGCACGATAATGTCATGCAGATTATACAGAACCAAATTTTGCAGCTTCCTGATGATCAGGTTCAAAACCCCCATTATCACCTGAGTAGAGAACTGAGGTTTATTCTCAGCAAAGGGGTAGAATCGATCCCCAGTAGGGAATAGACATCTGTAGGGGTATCAAGGGAAACCCACAAGTTTAGCGAAATCAAAATCCATCAGGTTAATAGCTGCTCCCGAATCAACGAAAGCCTGAGCAGAAAATGGGACAGAGAGCATATCAGAGTAACAGTTAATAAAAACTTAGTCTGAACACTACCCAAGACAACTGAGCGTGCAAAACGCTTCCCCGCTTAGGGCAGACTGAGATAGCATGAGAAGCATCACCACAGTAGAAACATAACCCATTGCGCTTTCGAAACTCATGACGCTGTGCCCCAGAAACCACTCTACACACTGCATGGGTTCAGAAGCAGGTTCACAAGGCAACACTATTCCACGCATACTTCTCCGCTCACGCAAACGTCTGTCAATTTTAATCGCTAATGACTAGAATCATTGAGACCAGAGGGGACAGGAATCCCACCATACATCCTTTACATTATCTGACAGACCCTTCCGAAAAAGGGCTGCCAAAGGTCGTCATTCCATTTGGTCAGGACTGCCCACCTACGGAATCTCTGACAGTATAACTCAGCGTCATCAAGCCCCTGATTTAATGCCAACAAGGCTTTTTCAGCTTGACAGTGACATTAGGCTCATGTACAATAACCCCAAGGCCTGAAAAAATGTATCAACATCACTCAAAACAGGATCCCCAGGTGTCAGGGAAAAAGCCCAATCCTGAGGATCGCCGCGCAGGAGAGAGATGACAATTTTGAACCTGCTGCGCTGCGTTCCCTGAGGACTTAGATTTTAAGGCAAAAAACAATTTACAATTATTTTTGAAAATTCAGAAACTTGGATCGATCCCCCAAAAACAAATCTGGCATGGGAACCTAGGTTCCACAACAGGCAACCTAGCAAGATAGGTAGCAATACTCTGAACTCAGTGGCAAACTGATCCACAACGGCCCGACACTGTGCAACTCCATTGAGAAAAAAAATCCTCCCCACCCCAGAGATACAGAGGGGAAAAAAAAATGCAACAAACAGAAAAATATCTCTGACAACTCTGACAACTTTTTTTTTTTCTTTTCAAATATTTTTTCCCTTCTGTGAGTACCATATAAATTTCAGTTTAGGCCGTGATACTGTTATGATTTGGTAGCTGAGGAGTGCAGGTAAAAAAGGCAAACCACCAGGCAGTTGAATTTATGAGATTTGCAGTACCCTGACTAACCACCACAACTAGAGGCAGCCGTGGAGCGTTCCTACGTTGGTCCTAACCCTCGTCACAGCCTGAGAAACTAACTATACCTAAAAGATAAAAGAGAAAGCTATCTGCCCCGGAGCAGATCCCCAAAGAAATAGAAAGCCCCCAAACATGTAATGGCGGTTAGACAAGAAGAAATACTGACACAGACAGAAAATAGATATGAGCAAACGTGGGGCCCAAACTATCTAAATAGAAAAGGATAGGAAGGGCACTTACTGCAATCCCAAAAAACCCTGAAAAGCACCAACTTTACTAATTTAAAAAAACACCTGAGATCACACGACCTCTACCACCTAAATAGTTCTCTGGTGTAACAAAATCAAAACAGCAGCCACTGAAAAACTGAAAAAGCAAATGTACAAACATCAGTGGCTGAACAAAACTGAGAAGGCAAAAGCCCCCGAGGGGACCTGAAGGCCCCCACAGAAGTTGCAGGACAAAATGCAAAAAATCAAGCACAAAAGCAAAAAGAAAAAATGTCTTATTGTTACAGGAGATGCAGACACGAAACAGCAGGCTACAAAGGAAACAGGAATCAAGGATTGAGACCAGAACAATTGATCACCAGCAACCCTGATGGGAAGGTGACTCCCTTATATAAGCCAGTCAGTAACAACCTGATTCCCAATCCTCACAATCTCACTGGACAGTCCAGTACCGCTTGTAACCACCAGAGGGAGCCTCTGCTCAGAACTCATCCAAGTCCATTCACACAGGGGACTTGGTTGGTTGTCCTCAAGAAATATCCTATGAGGGTTGCATCTCCAAAGTTTAAGCTAGGTTCATTGGACCTTATAAGATCATGGAGATCTTAATCCTGTTTCCTTCCATTTGCTTCTTCCAGGGCATTTAAGATCCATAACGTGTTCCACAAGTCCTTATTGAAGAGGTTTGTCGAGCCAGTGGTTCCTATGGCTGCGCCTCCTGACCCTGTTTTGGTTGAGGGCAATCTGGAGTATGTGGTTGAGAAAATATTGGATTCTCGTTTTTCTAGACAGAAACTCCAGTATTTGGTTAAGTAGGAGAGGTATGGTCAGGAGGACAATTCTTGGGTGTGTAATGTATGTAGTACAGTTCATATAGCGTCTTGTGCTTGGGTGCGATGAAACACAGGAGTCACAGGTTTGATATAGAAAAGTCCTGTATTACTTCATACAAGTTGGCAGAAATAGTCACACAGTTTTTCAGACACAGAAACAGGAGACACAGCAGGCCAGAGTAATCAACTCAGCAGTTCACTCTCCAAACAGATTCAGGATCTTCTTCTCTTTACCGTAAGTCCATGCAAACGTGGGTCTTTCAAAGAGCAGGGTTCAGAGTCCACAAGTGCTCAGAGTTCCTCAGTAGGAATACTGAGTACAAGGTCCAAGGCTTACAGGAGTCAAGTCACAGGTTCACTGCAGGCTAGATTCTGAAGCACTGATTGCTCAGCTGTGGCTGCTTAAGAAGCAAAGGAGAGAATCAGGGCGGAACATGCAAGCTGGAAACTCCATTTTGACTGAGGGCAAGATAGCTGCAGCAAGACAGAAAGTAAAATGGCTGACGAACAAACTGAGTTTCAGGAATATATACATAGAACCTACATTACTCCCCCCTTAAGGACAACCTCCGATGACCTAGACCAGGCTTGTGTGGGTACCTCTGATGAAACTGCGGAGCAAGCGAGGAGCATTAACGTTATTGACCGTTCCATGAGTTGTCCTCCACTGGGTAGCCCTGCCATTTAATCAGATATTGTAACTGATTTCTATACAACCTGGAATCTAAAATGCTTTCCCACACAATTCTTCCTGACCATCGACTGCACTGGGTCAGGCAAGGAGAGGAACGTCCAGGAAACGTATTGGGTGTCGCAGCCTTTAGTAGGGATACATGAAAGACAGGTGGATTCTCATAGTTCTGGGCAGTTGAAACGACAAGCAACGGCACTATAATTTTACTGATTTTATAGGGTCCAATGTACTTATGTCCCAACTTAACGATGAATCCTAACTTAAGATTTTCTGGTTGCAGCAGACCAAGTCTCCTACCTTGAAAGCTGGTGCAGTGTTTACGAATTTATCTGCTGCTTTCTTGTACCTTTCTTGAGCCGATTCCAGATTTTCCTTTATGAAGATCCATATTCTTCTGTAAAGACGTGATTCATTCAGCCACTGCTGGTTAAAGGCGTTCTATGGGAAATCGTGGTAGAATGTTAGGATGAAAACCTAGATTAGAGTAAAAAGGAACTGTTTAGTGGAGGCACTCTGAGAGTTGTTATACGAGAACTCAGTCTAATGGAAGTAGATCCACCCAATCATCCTGTAGGTGGCAGATAAAGCAGCGGAGATACTGCTCCAGTTTGATTGGTTCGTTCGGTCTGTCCATTAGTCTGGGGAAGAAAAGCAGAAGAAAGGTTTACTTTAAATGTCCAATGCTGCACAGAAATTTGCCAAAACCTAGAAGTGAATTTTCACCCCTCGATCCGAAATAACCTCATCCGGTACTCCATGTAAGCGAAACACATCTTTAATCATCAAATCTGATGTCTGTTTTGCAGTGGTAAGCCGACACAAGGGATAAAATGAGCTGCTTTGTTAGACGGTCAACCACCACTAGAATGGTATTCTTCCCCTGAGAGGTGGTAACTCCACAATGAGTCCATAGAAATGGATCCCCACGGGCGGGACGGGTGGGAAGAGGCTGTAACAGACCGTGGTGAGGAGCGAGGTGTTTTTTGCATCTTCACAGACCTCACATGAAGTGACTAAATCAAAACATCCTTCCTGCAAGTGGGCCACAAAAGAAACGAAGAAAGAAATTCCTGTGTCTTTAGAATTCCTCTATGCCCAGCTATCTTGAATCGTGAATGAGTTGCAATACTCTTAATCGACTGTTTCAGGAATATACAGACGTTGTCCCATGAATCCACACACCATTCTTAAAGACAAGACTTACTCCCTTGGGGTTGTCAAAAAGGAATCCCAGGTTGCTTCCTTGATGCCTAAGTGGTTTGATTATGAATTACTCCTAGAATCTGGTCAGGAAGAATAATCTTTGGAGGAGTAAATGGACGTGTCTCTGCTTAAAATCCAAGAGTGCTCCCTTCCATTGCGCGATCCTGGTCTAAAGAGTGATAAAATTAAATGGTTTAAGAAAAATTCCAGCGGCCTGGCGGGAGTCAGGCCTTAGCCGCCTGATAAACTCAAGGTTTACATGGTCTGTCGGAACACTTTTTGCTTGCACTCCCTAAGAAGGTGTTCCCATTCTTTGAAGGCGGCAATAATGGCCAACAAACTCTCTATTGCCCACATGTAGTTCCCTCCCCGAAGACAAACGGGAAAAGAGGCACAGGGATGCAAACATTCTTCTCACGTTTTGGGAGTTAGCTCCCAACGGCCAGTTGAAGATCCCCTCTAATTAAAGGCAACTGGGTTTGGGATTAAGGATAGGTGCAGTGGTAAATGTATCTTTTGACGGAAAAGCTTCCTGGGTTGGGAGTGGAAAACCAGTCTTTCCGGGTAAGTTGAGGAAGGTGACACACCTCAGAAATTTTCAAATGAAACTTATAAATTGGCAAACCGTAAGCCTGTACCTCTTCACATTTGGTTGGCCAATCCTTGATGGCTTGGGTTTTGTTCCATCCATACTAATTCCTTGTGTGAATACATACCCCAAAAATTAATTTCGGTCCTAAGGAATTCCCTTTCAAGTTTGATGTAAAGATTTTTGTCTTAGACTTCCAAACCTTCTCACATTCCGATGTTCCTCTGGGAGTTAGAAAAAATTAAAATATCATCCAAATAAATTACCACGAATGTACGGAATCCCTGAAGAGTCATTCCCAAGTTTGGAAAGTGCTGGGGCGGTTACTCAGACCAAAAGGCATAACTAGTATTCAAATGTCCTAGCGTGACCTGAACAGTCTTCCTTCATCCCCCAGCTAATACGGGCAAGGTTAAGGCCCCACAAGACTAGTTTAGAAAAAATTTGGCAGTCGCACTCTCTCCAATAACCAGGGATTAAAGGAATGGATCGGTTTCTAATGTAACCTTATTGAGTTCCCTATAGTCAACGCATGGTCCAGGATCCACTTTCTTCTTTACAAAAAGATTGGTTGCACCTGCAGGAGTTGAAGGGGGCTAGAAGCCCTTGGCTGTTTTCATCTATTAAACCTTTAAACCTTTAGCCGGGCCCGCCAGGGGGAACTTACCAAAAGGTATCTCTGCTCCAGGCAAATTCAATTGGAAATCATATGGACTGAGAGGAACTGGTAGCGTTTTCTTGTCACATAAATCCACAAGTCCTGGTATACAGCTGGTAGTTCAGGGATGACATGATTCCCTTAGGAAAAAGACAAGCTGAAACTTTTGGACTCTCTTTTCTCTGGAAAGTGTAATTCCTTGGTCTCCCGTTAATGGTGGATCTGACCTGCACCATGGTAGCCCTAAATAATGGAAAGTGGGGAGAAGAATAAGAAAAGGACGTTTCTTTGATATCTTTACCCATAAGAACCCTCAAAGGCCGTTTCCTGATCCACTGGTCCAGAGGTCAGCAGGAGCCATCCACAGTTTCCTCTTAGGAGTAGCCTTCTTCACTGAACGATTCCCTGTTTCGAGCAAAGGAGACATCCATAAAATTTCCACTTGCCCCTAGCATCATAAGGGCTAGACACCCCGGAGTCAACCCAAGTTTGATGAAAGAAAGCAATAGAATTGTTTTTTTACAACTCATGGGACACCGCGAGGAAACTTGAAAAAGGCAAGCGTTTACACGTCAACTCCCAGAGGTAACGGAGTTTAAGTCCGAGAAATCAAGATCTGTTGCGCAGATCCTCTGGAGCCTGAGGCTCGGACCGAAGATCCCCTCTCGCAAAAACCACAATGAAAGATGCTGCAGTAGTCTTACAGAAGGCTGGGGCATTTAAATGAAGTCCCTGACTTACCACAATAAAAACATAGATTCTCCTTAAAAACATGTTCCTTGCGGCATCACTAACCTGCGTTGTAAAGAGTCACCTGCTGGTTCAGGTCAGGTTCCCGTGTAATCCTACCCAAAAGGTTCCTTAGGTGGAGGGAAGGGAGGAAAAGGTAGTAAAAGATTGCTTTCGAACCACCTCTTGCCGCGTTCAGTCAGACGAGTATCAATACGGAGCAGTAGTTAATAAAGTCACCTAACGCAGTGGGAGGTCGCACACAAGTTCATCCTTAATCATGAGATAACCCCTTTCGGAAAAATAATTTTTTGGCGGAACGTCCCAGGTGGTATCAAGGGGCCCATCTCCTGAAATCCAAGGCTTATTCGCTACCGATGCTTACCTTGGCAAGCAACATGGCTGCTTAGGGTTGCACCTCGATTGGGGTCATCAAACACCGCCCCATGGCTGAAAAAAATATCAAGGTGATTCAAACAATCTCCTAGTCTCAATCAGAGGGTTTGCCCACTTAAAGCCTTGTTGGTAAACAACAAAATTTAAATAAGCACCTTAGATGTTCGTGGGAAATTGTGAAGCTGTGCAGAAAAAAAAAGATTGCATTGATTAATAAATCCCTGAATTTTCAGTTCACCCCAAAAAACAAAAAGGGGGGAATTTGGGGAAACCCCCGCATCGGGGCTACGGAGGAGCCGGGCTCGCCCCCCTAAAAACCCACCCCGGCTCGCAAACCCCGGGGAGTCTGTCCAACCCCTTAAAAATTTGTTTTTTTTAGGCCCGAGATTTTAAAAGGGGGCTTTATATTCGAAAAAACTGAAAAGGATTTCATCACTCCGCAAATTTCCCTTTATGCGGGCCTCCTTTTCCAGATCTTTTTTTAAGACGGATTATGGAAGAAGCGGGAGAAAAAAAAAAAAATAGTGTTCACCTGTGGCACACTGCAGAGAGAAAAAAAATTTTAAAATTGCTCACCTGGGGGGTTTTGGGGAAATCAAAAACCTATCATACAGAAAGTTTCAACCAACATTGATATCCAATTAAGCGCAAAAAAGAAAAAGAAAGGAAAAAAAAAAAAAAAAAAAAAAAAATATTTTTTACCGTTAAAACACGCAAAAAAAAAAAAAAAAAGGGGAATTGCCCCCCTGGAATGGTTTTGTAAAAAGTCACAACCACTGTCATCACGAAAGAAAACCGGAGTCTGATACCACAGTACAGCAGACCCCCCTTTCCCAAACCCCAGCAACACTTTTTTTTGGCTTAGAATTTTAAATTTATGTAGTACTTTTTCTATCGTCTTGTTTTTGGGGTCGATGAAAACACAGGATACTTTTGATATAAAAAGTCCTGTATTATTAAACAATTGGAAAAAAATAGTCAAAAGTTTCAGACACAAAAAAGGGAAAACAAGGGCCCGGGGTTAAACCCAAGCACAATCACCCCCAAAAAATTTTCAGGATTTTCTTTTCCCCGAAGTCCATGCAAACGGGGTTTTTTCAAAAAGCGGGTTTTCAAGCCCACAAGTGCTTCAGAGTTCCTCAGGGGGAATCCGGGTACAAGGCCAAGGCTTACAGGAGTCAAGTCACGGTTTTCACTGCAGGCAGATTTAAGCACGATTGCTCAGCTGGGGGTGTTTTAAAAGCAAAGGAAAAACAGGGCGGAACAGCAAGCGGGAAAAATCCATTTAAATGAGGCAAGATATGCAGCAAGACAGAAAGAAAAACTGACAACAAAAAAGTTTCAGGAAATATACATAGAACCTTTCAGGGGGTTTCTTCGGCACCATGTAGGAACTGATCCGTGCCTTCACCGAGCACCCGACGGCCTGGTTTTACAAGGGGGGGTTTGGTAACCCCCCCAAGGGGGGGGTACTGATGAATGTGGGAGAGGTTCTGAGCAAGGTCCCCGGGGTTCGACTGTATGAACCCCCCAGCGGAAAGGGAATCGGGGTCACGGAGGCTGTTAAAAAGGGGGGGGCCCTCACATATGGTCGCCCTGATCAATTGTTTTGTTAATTGTGGTTCCTGGTTCTTTGAAGTTGTTGGAGTCTTGCCCCCCCCGCTCTTTCAGATAAATATTTTTGCTTTCTTTTTGTGCTTGCTTTTTTCTAGTTTTCTCACTTTGGGAGGATCGGGCCCCCCCCCCGGGACCTTGCCCCTAATTTATCTGTACCACTTTTTTATTTTTTTTTTGTTTTTCCTTTTTTTCAGTGGCTCGGTTTTTTTTTGTTACACCAAGATCTGTTTAGGTGTAGAGATCGTGTGTCTCAGGTTTTTTTGGCAATCAGAAGTGTGTATTTTTTAGGGTTTTTGTTGGTTTCCCCTCAAAATTTTTTCCTGTACTTTTCGTCTAGACAGTTGGGCCCCAACATTTGCCTTATTTTTCTGTCGTGTGTCTTTTTCTTGTCAACCCCCCATTTTAATTTTTGGGGGTTTCCCCTTTTTTTTGGGATCTGCTCCGGGCGATAGCTTTCATCTTTCTCCTTTAGGTGTTTATTTCAGGCGTGACGAGGTCTGGGGGCAACGTAGGAACGCTCCCCGGCTATCCTAGTTTGTTTTTTTTCGGTTACTGCATCCAATAGGTTCCAGCCCTTGGTGTATTACGTTTTTGCTTTTTCCCTCAGCACCTAAACATAAAACCCCACGCATTGATTGTGGCCCGGGGTAACAAACCCCATTTTCTGACCCCTGATGAAAACCCCTTGAATTTGAAAGGGGGAAGCGTGGGTTTTCTACCCCCGGGGGAAATATTCTTATTATTTTTGTGCACATTTTTCCCGACAAAATATTGCCCCTTATTTATGTGCACCACTGGGGGATAAGTATTGCCCCTTATTGTTTTTTTTACCCCCGGTGTAAGTATAACCTAACATTTATTGTACATTCTCCACTCTTATATTTTTATTTATGTGCACATACGGTGATAAGTATTGGCCATATTGGGTTTTTTTTCCCCGGGATAATTTTTCCCCCTCATTTATGTGCACACTTCTCCGACTCTAATATTGCCTATTATTTTTTTGCACACTTTTCCTGCACTAGAAAATTCCCATTTTTTTTGTCACACTATGGGGGATAATTTCCTATTATTGGTTTTTTACCAGCTGATAATTTGCCTATTATTTATGTGCACACTTTTCCCACCGGATATAAATCAAAGTAATGAATCGGGGTATTTTAATTATGGTTTTGGCTAGAGTCAGTGATACATCTTTATCGATCATATTACTCCCCATTACGCAATCTATGGTCAAGTTCTAATCCTTTTTTGATATATCCTTTTTGGGATGTATACATTTATGGGTTTTTGTGATGTTGAAACCCCCTTTTTTTATTTTGGGATTTTTGCTTGGTTTCTGTATTGGCCTTGAATAAAAAGATATCAGCTCCTTTTAAATTTGGGCAATATTTGGGGTATAATAG